>QLSS01000003.1:2933379-2969357 GCA_024372645.1 Trichomalopsis sarcophagae
CTCTCTCTCTCTCTCTCTCTCTCTCTCTCTCTCTCTCTCTCTCTCTCGTTAATTACACTCGCCTTTACGAGCGCACCTAATCTGGCGCGGAACAATGGCCAGCGGCGACGGAAGGCGTTGGAACTTTAAATTGAGGGAGAGAAAAAGGCCCGTTGTATCGGGGAAAAGTTGCGGCTGCCGGGGGAAGAAAAACTTGCTTGCGCCGTGTATATAGCGGCGAACGGAAGTGGTGCGTTGGAGGAGGACGGAACGCAAAGGAGAGAGAAAAGCAAGTTCTCGAAGAAGCCGAGGTGCTGCTGTGTACGACGGGGCACAAGGACTTGGTTTATAGGAGAGGCCTCTGCTTTTGCGCTATACTGCTCTGCGGCTACCGGCTCGAAGTTTCTTTTTTTTACTTGGTCCAGATTAGGGCTCGCTCGGTATCGATCGGCCTCTGTATCGCGGCTCTCCGCCTGATTCCCGATAGACTCTCTCTCTCTCTTTCTGTTTAAACCTCTCATCTCCGCAGTGCTCAAGATGGACTCTTGGGAACTTTCATGCCGGCGATGATATTAAATACGGTCTCATTACACCATTATTATCATCCTAATTAAAGTTATTGCTGCGATGCCGTATAAATTAGTCTAATTAAGTTCAGAGCTGGGTTTAGAGGTATTAATTGCCTGGCGTTACTTGATCACCGACGCTGAACCGGCATTCTACATCGTCGCATCCATTGCACGAGTTTTCGAGATACGTATATTTATGAAAACCATACGACTGCAGCGTTCCGCCTTTATCAATCTATATACCTGTATTGATATGCGACTGTAAAGGGCAGTGGTTGATATAAAGGGATTTCCGGGTAACCGCATCACGGGAGCGCGTAATGGAAAAGCACCTCGGCGGTAACGACTGCTCCTCATTTTACGACCTATGCTTTCTACTCAAGCAAAATTTCCCATAAAAATAATTCTCTCTTTTATCTGGAATATGAAGAATTTTCATCAAAGTTATCAATTCTCGGTTCCTGGCGAGTGACTTTAAAATATAAATGGCTGATGAAAATCTGAAGCGCGCGGATGACCTATGTAACGATTAGGTATGCGCAAATAATGAAATTTGTATAGAATAATACAACTTTGATAAATATAGATGCTTAAAAGCAACCTTTTCATTCGCATGCAAATATCTTTCATCCTTCCCATTTTCAGTACACTCGCGTAAAAGCGAGTATAAGAGTTTTAAATCGTTGTTGCACTCGGACGCAAATTACGAAAGCTACGAACGAAAGCCTAACTACTTTTTTATTACTTCAAAAGCAGGAAAGATGTTTACGAGTTTAAAAATATTCCGAATTATACGTATAGCCACGAGTTGTTGGAAACTTTACGCGGCGTTTAAAATTCCCTCAGTCCAAATCTTCGCGACGTATCATCATCTTGTACAACTCGTCGTGCCACATTGAATCACTTGACTAATCGTAAGCGCCAAAACTGCTTCGTTGACATATACTCACGCGCTGTAAAGCTAAGCGCACGACTTTTCCTTACACGGCAGGATGGAAAAATTCGATCGCGCTGCAGCTTTGAACTTTTCTCGTTAAAGCAGGTCGCGTTTGTGGTTGCATCGTCGTGTAACAACATTTAATAAAAGAAGATTAAGGCTACTTTCATACTCCTTTATGGTTAATTTGAAGAAAACTTTTACACTTTTCAGCGCCTCCTCAAAGCGAATGAAGTTTGTCAATTTGATTCATCGCCTTAATTGCATTTCCTTATCTCAAGGGCCAGCACTCGAGTGTCTCTCAAGCTACTCTCTTCTTCCTTAAAGTGCTCGAAAGCTTCGCACGCAGTTCGAGCAAAGATCTTCTTTTTTTCGACAACGCCTCCAAAGTTACATTCATTTTCGATCTAGCAACATCGCATCCAGCCCGTATATAACCGAGAAACTCAAAAGGGCTCGAAGGCTGCAATAAAGTATATACACGCACGGAAGTCCGTATTTGCGAAACGGGCGGCATATACGTGACCGCGCGGCCGAGCTTTCGAGTTGCGCAGAGATCGACTGAAGTACACGCGGGCGGTAGGTAGGTATATTTGCTGAACAAGTCCTATACGCGCGTGCTGTAGAGCGCGGTACACAGCTGCGGCGCGTGTCGCCACAGAGACCAAGCCAATATAGATCTGCATACGAGCATGTCTATATATTGATTCGAAATCCGGGATATAGCCGAGAGAGAGAGAGAGAGAGAGAGAGAGAGGAGAGAGACACTAGCGTCGGCAAGAAGATAACGGGTTTTCCCTCAAAGCTGGGGCTATATAACTGCTCTAATGGCCGCGTGCGGCGATCATTTGCTTGGACGCGCGCAAGAGGGAGAAATGCAGCAGTTTCCGATTTCGCTACAGCGTCTCTCGTCGATTGATACGCTTCGCTGCAATGAAATACAGGCCTTGTGCCGACGAGGGATTCCGTAAACGTTTTCCTTTGCAGGACGACTATAGCCTCGCATTGAACCTCTCTCTCGTCGAGCGAGTTTTAATGCTTCCGATTGGTTTCGAATACCGACTGTTTTTTATTTCGCGGAGATAATACTGTTGCGGGAAGTGAAGTTCTGGGACTGTTTACAAGCTCTACACACATGGCACGAAACATTGTACGGCATAAGGCAAATAATTCTGAAGGGTACTCGATATCACACGCGACAAACACAGCTGGCCACACTTGTCTGCCTGAATATTAAATGTTTTCCAAAGCCACACGCACATGGGGCAAATATTCAAAAAGTTTAAAATTATTCCACCACATATTTACCCGTGTACACCAGGCTCGTCGATTGAAAAGTAATTTTTCAAGAACGCAATCAATCTCCCAGCACTCGCGCCTTCGGCTCTTCGTATTCATAAGACGAGGTCTTTGCTTTTTTATCATACCGGAATATTTTATGCATTCAACGCTATCAATGGAAATGCACGCGGCGATTCTGTAAAACACGCCCAGTGTGTCCGAAAGATTGAGGCCAAGACAAGGGTTGACAAGGTAGGAAAATCGAAGCGCTTTCGATACGATCCCTTGCATCGTGTTTGCGTTATTGCATGTTTACGTCCGGCCGAATCGACTCGCTTCGAACATTCATCCGACAAACCGCCTAAAAGCCGGAATTTCTCTAAATTAAAAGTCTATTTACAAGCTTTCTGAAAAATTCTTCGAGTTTCTCAAAGAGCAAATATTAATAAATAGCGCGCATAACATCGATATTTCCCACATCGAGAATCGCGGAAATATACCCCAGCGGGATTATTAATAATAAAATCAACAGCGGCTTCAAAGAACCCGCTTCATCAAAGCGAATACAGCCCGACTCTAATTAAACGACTCTCGAAATCTTTTATTTTCGAAAAATCTATCCGGCACAGAGGAGGCAGCCCCAGAAGCAGCTCTGCAGCACTCTCGAGCTTTTTTGTAATACAATGGCTGAGAGAGAGAGAGCCAAACGTGTAGAGAGCAGAGCATCCGTACGGAATCGGGGCGTTCCGGCCGATATATCGACGCGGCGCCGACGCGAGCCGCGTAATTGGATAGCGATCCCGCCAATTGAATGGGGTGACGCAGCCGCACGAGTGGCGCACGGCGATTTCTCCAAATGCCCCAGCGCACGGCATCATCACCGTCATAATCATCGTGGCGGTGCCGTCGACGTTGTCATCATGCCTCGATGGCTTTCGATAATCGCTCGCGCGGAGGGCATTGTGACTCGTAATCGATGAAAAAGCCAGCCCCGAACTATGTGCCTACGCTGGCTCGCATGTTCGCGCTTGAACATTGATTTTTCAGCCGATGAGTTTGTTAAACTTACGTTTTGGAGCTGGAGCTGAGAGAGTTCGGAGGAAGAATTTCTGGCTTACCTGTAACACGAAAAAAATACGGGTTAGGTAGAACAACTTGTTAGAACAAGCTATATATGTTTATACGTATGAGCGAAAAAATAGACCCCCGCGAAAGTTCGTGACTTTAATGTTGGCGAGAGAGTTACGTGTACCATCCTTTCCCTTTAACGAATCCGAACAGGCTTTTAAGACACTTGACATCGTCGACGAGCACTTGACATTTCGGAGTAGCTAATTTTTAACACGGACCCGGCCAAAAGTGGGCTGTGTGTTTCTTTCCCACATTTCTGTTGGCCTAACGTAACAAATGAGGGTTGAATCTCGCTACGTTTCTAATTATATACTTTCTTTTTTAGAGTAGCAAGGACGTTGCAAAAAAAGTCTTTTTTGACGGCGACGCAATAGCCTTTGGAAAATTCAATCGATTGTAGCAATTATATTTTTTTTAAAGAAAGTAAGATTCTCGTTAGATGATCTACTTACAATTTATTGATGTTGAACAAAGGTAAAAATGTGGATATTCTCCATTCACGAGCAACAGTCAGCTTTTAGCGGACGTAATGAAATTCATAAAGGACTTCTTTCATCGAATAAATAAGACGAAATCTTAAACAAAGTGAATAAAATCTAGAATCCGAAACCAGTTTTTCCAACTAGGATGCCAAAAAAGCTTTCAAATACTCTTATCCTTAGTGCTCCGCTTCTAAAGTCTTGCTACTTTCCATCTGCAGCTTTATACAAAGATGCCTCTATACGCCATATATTTAGATACACAGAGAATTTGAGATAAAAATGAAACAGTCGATCGCGAAACTTTCCAAACTCCCAAAATCATCCTCATTCTCGCCTTGCCATTCGCGAAGCAAATACATTTACATCTGAAAAGAAGCGAGGGTCCGCGCGGAACCCGCCTGTAATCGATGGTAATTCGAAATTTTCCGTGCATAACGAGAAGTAAACAAACGAGAAAACAATAGAATTGTATGCATATTTATGAAGAAACCTTTTAAACTCCGACGCCGCTGAATATCTCAAACTCCCCTGCGCGGGTGGTATTCACAAAGAAACCACGAAAATACGCCACGGTATACCAAGTGCGAAAAAAATTATCCTCCCAAGAAAAAGCAACGTGCATGCGTCGAGATGAAAGTGAGCGAGCTGTATGCAGTACACAGGAAAAATCCGAATCGAGCTATGTGTACAGCTATACACGGTATAGGGTCAGAAAGAGCCACGACGGAGAAGCCGCACAGCGAAATCACTCAAAGCGAATGGAGTATATCGGACCGCTCACCCTCCCGCGAGTTTCCCCCCTAATCCAATTGTGGACGTGAGACTTGCCCCAGCCGACTACGAGCCAAGAGGTATTTCTAAGATAGATAACCTCTTTCGTGAAGAATGCAGATCCGCGGCTCCGATAACCTCCAGCTGTGCGTCGTTCACTTTCGCGCACGTCCGCGAAACTTAGCCTCGTATGGACTCGACCCTCCGTCTCGTAAACTTTACGATATGCAGGCGTCTCGGCGGTTTCTTTTCTCATGTCCCAATAAAAGATGATAAAATTAACACTTATTCGAAAACCTTTCAACGTAACCTGCTTAACTCGTCCAAAGCATAACGAAAACACAGGCGTGTTTTAGAAAAAAAAGAGAGCTTGAACGTGCACCGATCAAACGGGATTTTCAATAACGAATCAATCCACCAATTTTACTCCCATCATTCAACCTGTCTCTCAACGCGTTACCGGGCAATTTTCGCCCAAACGCTTCCTTTAAATTCGCGCCGAATACACGCGCACGTGCGTTTAACTGCGTCGCACACACACACACAAACAACATTCCCATTAATCTCGCGGTATATTCGCGTCAAAGACGTTCCGCGCGCAGTCCCTCTCTTTCACGCTCTCGCAGGCGCGGCATCGATATTTATGACGGCCCGCAGCAGCAGTAGCAGCACAATTACCTTCGACTTACGCGCTGGGGAGAAAGTAAGGGGCGATCAATGCAGCGGCATAGTCTTTCCCCTTTCCCTTCTCCCGTGTATTCCGCGTTATCTGCTTCGTCGACCGCGTCGCTGCCGACGAAACGAAGCGGACCGGCTAATTACCCAGGCGGAGCTTGATTGACCGTTGGAATAAGCGCGCGACAAATACGTCGTCTGGGGAGAAAGTTTTTCTTCTCTCGTATATATATATAGGAATGAGATGGTTGTGCGTTGCGTCGAACTTTTTGCCGATGTCCCTGACTTGACTTCTTTGGTACCCTGTTTTTCCGGCTTCTGTACTGAAGATTAACTGCCGTTTTATCAATTATTTAGGAAATTACGCCGTTATTTTCGTTCTCGTCTATTAACGCCAGCGGCTTGTCGTGAATTATACAGGAGAACGGCGATTTATTTTCCGAGAGAGAGAGAGAGAGAGAGAAAGAGAGATGCGTCTTTCCTTTTTAAACCCGATGTTCGAGTTTACGGCAACATTTCAAGCACTAACATCATTGAGCATCAAATAATCAAATCGCATCGTTTGAATACATCAGCCGTAAAAAAACCGACTTCACCACTCATTAAACGTCAGAACTTTCCCTTTGAAGTCGCAGCTCGACTCGTCATCACAAAGTCCGCATATTTGTGAAGACCGGTTCTGAACTTGGCGCACTTTGACTACACGTTGTTTGCGCGCGGTAAACAAATACCGACGAGAAAACTGCACCCGCGTTGAGTTCTCGTCACCGCAGGGCGTCCTACACGACCTAAGGAGGATGAGAGAGCACGTCCAAAGGTGATATGGTGACTCGCTCGAAACGACTCCACGATGTTTGATTAATCACCGCGACCGGAATAGATTTTCCATTAATAGCGATCGCTCTGGGCTTAACGCGAAGCTGTTGCATATTTATCAGCGACCGATACATAATAACTCAGAGAGGAGCCATCTAAAACCCGTCGCCAAAGCCTTTGTTTCATGCATTTGAATATCCGAAAGGTCAAAGATACATCTCGAATATTAAGCACAGCAGGGACGTGAGACGCGTGTATGCCGCTTCTCAGCTAATAATTTTGCCGCCCACAGCGCAGCCCGATGAAATTGATATTAAAATGATTCATCGCTTCACCTGAGATTTTAATTTGCATCTAAACCACGAGAGCATAGCGCGTTCTTCGAATAAGAAAAAAAGAGAGAATTAGAGCCGAGTCACGTGCACGCGGGAACGGAATCACGTCGCGTCAGGGGAGGGCTCGGAAACGTCGAAAATTTCTGCAGCGGTATACACACAAATCCTCCTAACCCCCCTCGACGTATCGATTAACACGCGTATGCGCCGAGGAGAGACGAAAATAGAGGATCGATTCGTGGATCCAGCCTCTGGGAAGTAATTTAGCGCGATTAAAGAGTGCCGGATCGTCGCTGCTAAATTCGAAAATCCGTCACGTGTGAATTAATCGACACGTCAGCTCGTTCGCCCTTGTTTGGTCTCGGTGAATATTGGAGAGAGAGAAAGAGAGAGGGCTGAAATCCGCGCGGATTTTCGGGAAAAAAAGCGGGACAGTGCCTAGACTGTATATTATGTACCGGCCGTCGCGAGAGAGAGAGAGAGAGAGAGAGAGAGAGAGAAGGAGATGGAGAATGATGGCGCGCAAGGGGGAGGGGGGGATAAATTGTGCCGGGATGGATGGAGATGCGAAAACGTGCGATGCGGTCGAGAGAAATAGAAATGTAGCGGTACTGTCGAGAGATACTTGAAACTGAACCGACGAGAGAATGGCTATACGTGAGGCGGATATTATGCACGAGGAAAAAAATTGTGTGTGTGTGTGTGTATTAAAACGTCAGTTTTAGCGGATATGAATCTTAATTCTGAATTTTAATTCAATAAGCCGAGTTCGTGTTGACTTTGTTGATTAAATTAAAGCATGCGAAAGCGGCGTTTACAGCAGGAGGAAAAAGAATTTATTCGGAGAGACACGCATCAAGATGCATTCTTAATTAACAAATAATAATGTATCGCGTCGTAAGCGCTTTATCACCGTGAAACGTGAAATGCGCTTTTAATTCATTGTAAATAATCGTATCACGATTTGCGCACGTGTACACGCGCAGTGAGATGTCAGGTGGATAATTTTTTTCTGGGTGTATGAGTTAAACTGATATTTTGTTTCATTAAAAATTGATTGAAATTCATTTACGGCGTTCTATTTAGGTTAAGTAGGAGCGCATGGATCCTGATAGATATCGCATAACAGTGTTTTCAAAAATCCATTCAGCTCTAGTGAAAATTAGATCAGTATAAGGTCACAATTTAATGTATCCAACACTGCATCCACGTGAAACGCATTAGTTAATCAAATATTGATTTCTAGTTTGAACCTCTTGAGCATCAAGTAGCTTCAAGATATTCAATAAATAATCTTATGGATAGCATTGATATTAGCAAATATCTGAGACCATAAATTTCATAAAAATCAGAGTAAAATCTCGAGTGAGTCTAACAAAAAAGACAGAAGCGACACCGCGATAAAAGACGAAGACTGAGGACAGAAAACACACACGAGTAGCAGACTGCCTGACAGTGACAAAAAGACGCGGATAAAAAGAGGGACGAGGTATATAAGCGAGAGGCGAAGAAGGTGCAGACTGTTTCAGCGCATCCGACGGACCAGGGTTGAATCGATGCCCGAGCTTTTGTAATCCGAAGCCGCTGACAGGATCGGGCCGAAACTGCTGTAAGTCGAGACGACGCTGCAAAACGACCAAGACTGCGAGCCCCGGATGAGCATTTTGCGCTCGACTGCTGAAAAATGTCCTTTGTTGCATCGTCGCTCATTTACCCCCTCAACTCAACTTTGGCACTTGGCGCGCAATTAATGTCAGAGTTTCCAAAGCAACCGCAACCTCACCTGATGAAGTCTGATGTGGTTCGATCCGTTTTTGACGTAGCAGACATTTTTAATATCTCAAGTTGTATTTATGTGATATCGCGCGTAAACTCTAAAATCTTCGTACAAACTTTTGAAACGCTTTACTTAGCTCTCTCAACTTTATCAGAAACGGGAAGAAAATTCAGCGAGTTTTATAAGCTTCTTTTTAAAACTTTCTTAATTGGTATAATCCAATCATACAATTATCTTATACTTCCAGACGCAACGTAGGAACGAAGAGTATGCATTGCTACTCTCTGTTCAATTGAAAACGTATATATAATTTGAGAAATCAGCAATGCAAAAATGTATTTGTGTTTGAAAGCATAATCGCGAGTAAACACCTACGATAAAGTTTGTTAGGCTCGAAGTAGCTTAACACCGCGTAACTGCGAGATTAGCATTGAGAAAAGTTCTAAGCATCGCAGCATCGAATGTTTGGGAGAGCTTTCGAACTCGAAGCTGTGCTGTTTTCAATAATATTATCGCAAGCGCTTTCGCCAGAAATAGCCAAGGTTTGGGATGCTTGTTTTTAGTCGATTCGTGAAAATGTAAATGGTAATTTGATTTACTAATTCCAATGTTTATGCTTTACGAGAAATTATTTAAAAAGTCACGACTGAGACACATTATTCAATTGACAAGGTCCGTATAGGTGCTATCTTTTGCATTTCATTCTATTCGTATTCCAACGCGATCTAGCTCAATATTTGAAGTCCAAACAAACGATTCTAATCATTCCTACGCACTCTATCTCTGAACTGTAAACTCTAGCAATAGAAATGCTTCGAATTCTAACTTTAAATTTTCCTAATAGTTCCAACACTTCCCACTTCGCTTTTCCATCAAAAGTGCAAAATCCATCTGGAGCAAATTTCCAAAAGTGCACTGCATACACCCAGCAAAGCTTCACAGGTGAGATGCACTCGGCGAAGCCGAACATCGCTGATTTACAGTGCATTTGCTCTGCCGTGCAGCTCTTTCCATTACAGTAAGACCAGAGCTCTCGTCCAGTAAATTTCTTTCTCTCGAGCGCGCTTCACACGCGAGCGAACTCCTTCTCCTTCCACGTATACATGTCCTTGCGAGAGCCGGCGTATATAACACAGAGGCACTAGCCGATTGCTAATGCAAATTTGTCATACACATTTATCGGGTCCGCTTGTCCGGAGTGCATTAGTGCAATTACTCCAGGGGGGGTATAGTGCAAGTGCAGCAGTAGCAACGGCAGCACACGCGACAGGTGGTGCGAAATTAGCACCGGGTATAACCAACGAAACACAGAGAGCTTTCGACCGCAGCTATCGGCAAACCAACCTCCTCCTCTCTCCGGGCTTCGAGTCAGGTATTTTTCGCGAGATTTAGGTATACATCTATACGTAAGGCTTGCTTTTATATTCAACGAAATTTACGAAGCCAGTGTGTGTAAACTTCGAGGGCATTTTTCATATTTTATCGGCGAACGTGTTGCCCATCTTTGGGAGTACGAGCGAGCGTCATGTCCTAAATAAAACTCTAGCAGCTAGTACGTGATGTAATTGAAGACGAAAATCTTCGTCTTGAATATGAAGAGCAATATGCTGTGAGAGCATTTCGCGTGCATTTTTGATGTGCATATTTTTCGTATTCTTTACCGTCCATGCATTACAAGCTTGAGTAGACTAGCACACGTTTATTCCTGATACGAAACGTTAAAAACGAGACAATAATTTTAATGTCAAAATAAATCCACTCCAGGTAAGTGGAGAATGAGAGAATGTAAATTGGCACACGTCGCGTAAATGTGTCACGGGATGAAGCTACCGCTGAAGTAAAAAAAGGCGGAAAGGTTTCAAACTTCTTTTTTTTTTTAATCCACTCGTGCAAGAAACAGTCGGAATAGGCTGCATTAACGAACTCGGGCGAGCTGTGTGTCGCGTGTTATATGAAAGACGAATAATCCAATAATGCGAGAATGAAGCCGACCAGCCCGTCTAATAGGCTTATACGTTTATAAAGCACTGTGCTTCCATCGCGACAGTTCGAACGTGTTTACAGAGTTCCATTATTTTCTATCCGAAATTCGAGTGACTTTTATACCCTGTCCCGCGTTTAATCCTATACTTTTTTGCGCCTTATTGGATTCCCCGGATACTATTAGATTTCATTCTGGAATCTCGCTGAGAAGAATGTCGATAAATATGATCGCGATATTGCACATGTGCAGAAGAAGTACGAATCATGGGGGCGATAATTTTTTTTTGTCGATATCGTTCGATTTCAATGTAAATGCGGCCTTATTATTCAAATTTATTCATCGAAGAATCGGTTTGTTCAATCAACGAATTCGAAGAACAAGTGCAATAACAGAATCCAGCCGCAGGAATTATATACGAAAAAGAGAGAAAGAGAAAGAGATACCCAACGCGTTTTGCTTAATTGAACGTCCGATATTACCGCACATGCATATACTGCAATATTCGTGTATAACTATTTTACATACACGGCTTTATGAATTCGTTCCGTAATCAAAATTAATCATGCATTCGGTTCGTCAATACTAATTTGATCACACACAAGAAACTAATGCCGCGAGCGAAACGCGCTCGACATAACACTATTTGCGTGTACCCGATTATTACCAGTGTATAGGTATTCAAAAACACGTGCTTGTAACGCAAGCGATGGCTCTAGCTCAACACCATTATTTCCTGGGCCGTCGGAATTTCCAAGATTTTTTAATGGACTCAGCTTCCGCTTCAACCCCTTGAGGCTGAACGTCATTTATAACTCACGTCTCCTTTGTTAGTTCCCTATCCGACGTATCTCCAGAGCGAAATCATAAATTTCGTGTAATAAATTCGTTCCACGTTGAAGTACCTGGAAGTATTTTGGATGCTCTTGGGCTTCAAAGGATTGGATTTGACGACAACTCGCAAATTAGCCGCGAGTACCTATCCAAAGTAGACTTTCCAACTTATTGGGGTGAGGATGAGAAGAATAAATCGACGGTATCGTGAAAGTTTGGAAGAGAAGGTAACGCCTGTCGCATCGACGTCTGTCAGAACTAAATCCAATCATCAATGAACGTTTATCGCGAAATCGATAATGGCTGATCCCCAGTGTATTTCGCACGACTCAACTCGAATCAAGAGAATTCATATGAAATTGATTCGAAGAGTAAGGACGTATTTTCCATCGTTTCTCTGATTGCAGCGACGAAGAGGTGTATGATATTTTTTCCACGTACGTCACAGAATCAGCTAACTGTAATGAAATGGATCTTATCAAGTATTTTTGGACTTCCGCGCTCTCGTATACGAAATCAAAGCACCCGGTCGTTTACAGAAGCCAAACTTTCAGCGAAATCAAGCAACCCCAACAACCGGACACCAAACTCCATCATAGCACTGGATAACAACAATAGCCACCCGTCCGCAGTCAGCTATTTAGATTACTTCCCACCGGTTCATCTTCCGGATCAACTATTCTCGGCATCTGCCAGCAGAGCACAAATATAGAGGTACAAAAGCCCGTCGTATCAAAGAATCGCAACGAAACAAAGCTATAGTTCGCGCGTGCACATGCATCACCGGAAAAACGCGCCTACAGCCTCTCTTCCCAAGCATCAACGCGTGACTAACGGAACTATGACGGAGAAAAAAAACAGCAATCGCCTATGCAGCGTAATCTGCGCGACATCCTACTAGTCCTCCTATCTGCGAAAAAAACGGGGCCAATTGTTCGGTTCGATAAACGGAAACAATCGACGGCCAGGTATCTGGCTGAGCGTGTAATAATTTTCGACGCGTCTAAAAATAAAAGGTCCGAAAAGCCAGGCTCTCAGCTGGCGCGGATTTTTATATCTTCGCACTCGAGCGAGCGGAGAGGTTTTTCTGCTTTTATCGAGTTAGAGTGCGCGCGGCCGAAAAAAAAAAATCCACGCGATGTGTGTATACCTACCACAGAGCTATACGTGCGCGGTTAAGCGAACGAGAAAGAAAAACATTTTAGCTCTACTAGTCTCGTCGCGAGACTTACTTTATGGCCCGATAAAAAAGCATAAGCTACGCGAGTGTCTAACCCCGCGCGCGAATGCCTTAAGCCTGATCTCGTCGTTAAAAGCGTATACCGCCCGAGGGTGTGTGGAGAAAGAGAGAGAGGCTTTTCGCAGTGACGATGGTGAGCCGTTTTGATTATTCGAATTAGGTATTATAATTTATACGCGACAAGCTCGACTTCTGCCATTTTTACGAGATGCTTTTACGATTGCGTGCAGCCTTTTTATGGACTTGTATTGCTTGATGAAGAAAACTTTTAACGATAATTTTACGCGCGAAATGTACAAGAGTTTAATGCCGCGATGGTCGTCTGAATTACTTAAATCCGTCGGATCGCCGACCGAGGCACTTTGTATAATGTGTACGAATTTTTTTCAAAACGTTCTTTTTACGCCGTAATAACTGCGTATCCACGCGTAGAATTTTAATGTATTTTAGAACCCGCAGCGATATCTCGTTTCGTCGAACGCTTTAAAAGTTTCAAATGCATGCGCGTCAACTTTCGTTTCAGCGTTTAAAGCGCTTAAACTGTTAGCTTGACCGGGCAAGTTCGAATTAATTTCAGTTTGGGCTAATTCGCGCTAAAACGTTTTAAAAAGCTCCACAACGAACGCGGTTAATTCTCGGTATAACGAGTCTTCCTGAAGTAGACTTCCTTTTTTCAGGATATAATTTTTCTCTTATTATGCTCGCGCAGCTTATTAATTTCTAACCGCGAGGAAACTTCCATTCTAGAAGACTTTCGATATCAAGCGCTCCCTGGCCTTAATGAAACTTCAAATGGCCGGTATTATTTAGCTGCATTTTACTTTTCAAAAAGGCGAGTTATTTAAATTTGCAATCTACTGCGTCAGAGCTATATTCGCAAAAAAGCTTTGTGCCTCCAAACTAGTTTCGAAAAAAAAGCGACTCATTAGAACGGCTATATGAAACATTCAGCGAAATTTCAAATAAAGCGCGCCCTTTTTGCAAGAACAATGTTTCTTCTTCTAAAAAAATCGCGTCCCGCAAACTTTCTCCATACAACGTTGCATCGAATGCTCTTTAAATTTCCACGAGGTCGATACTATCTGCATAAGTATAAAAATCATCCATCATACCGATGGCTGAAGAGTCGCAGGCGGCAAATTTTGTAATGCCTTTTTCATTATCATTCGGAATTACAAGAGCCGCATGTGCGCGCGAACAAGCGCATCAATCACGGTGTAATAGTGTGGGGGGAAAACATGTATACCGGCGCCGAATTCGCCGGCTTTTATTCGGCGCGTCAGCACTCGACATGATCGAGTAGTGCTCGTCAGCGCAGCGGATTCCAAGAGTAAAACGGGGACATCGATTCCCTCTACTTTCGCTAAGCATTTCCCGATTTTTCCGGCATTGTCCCTGCAGAGCCCGGCCGAGTTTTCCTTCGGTTGCATCAACATAAAAACGCCTCCGGGAATTCTCTCTTTCGATCCTCCTTTCATACTCCATTTTTTCCGCTACGTCCATTCAATTTTACGCCCGTGATATGCATTCTCCTCCCCCATTGAAAAGGGCGCACGGGAAGAAATGCACTTTGTTTCAAAGCGTTAAGTAGTTTCAAAGAGGAAAGGACGCTCGTCGACTTTTCTGTTTCTGCAATTCTCTCCTCCGCACGCGCTCGCACATAAATTGAATCGTCTGCCCTCGTAACATTCCGCGCGCTCGAGTTGTCGCGGTTTAAATTTGTAATTACCCGCACTCGCTCGCCTCAAAGAATCCTCTTCACAAGAGACAGGAAAAACTGCTCAACGGAGAAGGGATTGAAACTTTTCGCGTGTATAAGAGGATGAGATTTCGTACGATATTGTTCTCCCATCCTCGTTTCTCCTGTATACCGGCTTGATTGCCAGGAGTATTAAAGCGCAGTCGGCTAATAAATTGGAGAGGAATAATTAAGCCAATCTCTCTGTCTCTCTCTCTCTCTCTACTTTCCATGTAGTATCGCGCGTCGCAATTCTAGTTTAGGGACCTCAGACGACAATTCGCTCCAATGTCCGCTTCGCGAGCTTATATAACGAGTTCGCGCAAACGAGTTTCAGAAGTTCGCGATCCGATCGTCCTGTATAGCCTAAGTGTAACTTGTTAAAATATACCGCGGCTGTATTGCAGAGCATTGTTTCTTTTTCAGCGGAGAAAGTATCGGAGCAAAATGTAAAACTTTTCCGCGCGGTGCGGATATAATGCGCTCCGCGATGGATCATATTTTCAGCACATTGACGTGTATAGAGAAAAATGCCTCGTGCTGATCGATGAAGCGTTTCTTGGAAAGCTTTAAATTCTATTCGGAAAACTATTCCAGCGATATGAATACGCAACGCGAATTCATTTTCTATTTCGATTGTTTGTCGCGGGAAGCACAGTCGATGATTAAACGCGGTAAAGTGATTCGTTGAAAAAGTTCGATTATGCAATACTTTTTCGAAGCCCCGAAATATAGTTTCGAGTCAGTCTCTCCTCTTCCAACTCAGGAACTAATCCATCGGAGAGCTGCACACCTGAATTTATCAAAAATGAATCGCCCTCGACTCTCATTACGTCAATCCCGAAAACTTCCCGGACAGTTCTCTGCTAACGAACGATTCATTGTTGAACTCGCTCGCGAGACGAGAATAGCTTCCGTATAACAGTGGAATTCACAACTCCCATCGATGATGCATCGCGTCGGCTTTAAACACCTCGGAATCATTCGGGAATGATCCTCCCCGTGTGCTCGCGGCCTATAAATACTCCTCGCGGAGGCTATAATAAAAAAGAAAAGCTATCCTCGATCATCGAAGCGATGATTCTCGGGGACGTAAAAATACCGAGGCGAGGTCCTCCGACCATAAATAATTGAAAAACTATTGGCGCTCGATGAGAAATAGGACGCTAAAAAAAGCCAGCCGAGAGAGAGAGAGAGAGAGAGAGAGAGAGAGAGAGAGAGAGAGTAGGCGGCGAAACTTTCTCCCCCTTTTTACGAGGTAAAAGGGCCGCTGTCTATACATACACCACGTACACACTTTCGCGACCATAAATTCATCGGGCGCGCTAGCGACGAATTCGAAGGCGCCGCCGGTAATAGACACGCGGGGTGAGAAATCACGTATGGAGAGAGAAAAAGAGAAGAAAAAAGTCCTACCCACCTCGAACATGGCGATCCTTTTCCATTTCCCGCTTTTGTGCTCCACAGCTAGGACGAGCGTCGTCAGCAGGCGCTCTTCCGGTTCACTGCATCGCTTCTTCTGCTCGTTGAGCCACTCGGCAGACGCCGCATGCGTCGCTGTGACGCGTTTCTCTATATATACGTCGTGCTCTCTGTCTGTACTTTGCTCCTGCGCTGCGCTTCGACTCCTCTCTCTCTCTCTCTCTCTCTCTCTCTCTCTCTCTCTCTCTCTCTCTCGTTATAGTTGTTCTCCTCCTCTTGCTCCTGAAGGCAGCTTATCTCCCGGCGCTGCGTGGCATAAACGACCAAACGCTGGAGATTACGCACGTGGCCGCAACTCCGCGGTATTTGCCAGTGGTATGCGTGTGTGTGCACTTCATAGACGGTATCTTTAGCGCTAGCTTTGCTTACTCGCTCGCTCTCTCTCTCTCTCTCTCTCTCTCTCTCTCTCTCTCTCTCTCTCTCTCTCTCTCTCTCTCTCTCTCTCTATCTCGTTATAGATTACTCGTGCAATAGTGAGAGAGAAAAGTGCGGAGGATGCTGCTTGGAAAACTTTTCCGCGCGCAATTTACGCGAGATTTCGATAACGACCGCGGATTACCTGTTGGATCGAATTACGCCGATTGTGAGTGCACAGCGCTCGGCTTTGTTTTATGCGGGATTCCTGAGAGCGGCGCATCTCATCGCGGCGTCAGAAATACGCGCGAAGTGACGTGTATCGCGTATAACGATAAATAAACCAGCACAGCGCGCGCTCACACGTGCGAGCGCATTTGCGTAACGACCTTATGCCAGCTCCGCCTCGTTAATTGGATTTCCTAATGTCGTTCCGATTTTATTGCCGCGATGCATTTTCCCACGCGTGCAGTGCTTTTATAAGCGAAAACGCATCGGCCGTGGAAAAATCGAAGATCAACGCAAGCGAGTGATAACAACAGGCCAAAGTTGGAAATTTCGCTCTCAGCTAACATTGGAGCGACGTGTGAATTCAAAGTGCGACGTTCCATGATTCCGGAGATATTTAATCCAGAAGCTCCATAATGAGCTCTCTCGGCGTAATGGAATCATGAATGTTCAAGCGGCACACCGAGCCGGCTCTCGTATGTATGTTCAAATCCTTTTTTCGCACCGCGGGCGAGTTTACGCGCGAACGATTTTAATTCCAGCAACGCCGTCCTCTCATCTCTCTCTCTCTTCCCTCGAAAAAAAATCAAAACACACACACACACTGGCAAATCCGGCGGCAGATTAATCCGCGCGCTGAACACTTGTTTTAAAATCACCAGTCGTAGGAGTCGCGTGGGTATATACGAGCGAGAGATGTATATAACCCGCGCAGTCTCTCTCTTTCGTGCAAGCTCGCGAAGAGAGAGTTGCTTCTCGATTCGTCAGAGGCGGTGAACGACTGAGGCAGTCCGCGCCGAGGCTGCTACGCTCCGGCGTGCTTTCGGCTGCGCGCGCAGTCGCACATCGCTTCCCGCGCGCCGATCGCTCAATTTTTTTTCTCTCACTCCTCTTTATTTTGCTGTCCCTCGTCGATCCTCTCGATCTGCTGTAAATAAAGGTGAATTTCGGATCGGACGAGCTTTTCGGATTTAATTAACGGAGGGTAAATATACAAGCGCGAGAGTTTCGAGCCGGACGCGCGCGATTGCATAATAAAGCGCGAATTACGTCGGCGGCTTTTTTTCGTTTCGGGGCCCAGTTGCGCGAGTATTACGGTGTAAATAAACAACGAGAGGCGAAATTACAAAGTTTTTACCTGCAGCGCAGAGAGAGAGAGAGAGAGAGAGAGAGAGTGATGTACAGGGAATGGAATCTCGAGTTACGGGACACGTTGGGTACGCGCGCAAGCGGCAAAGTTTCGTACAAATAAAGGTGCAAGCGCAAGAACGTAAGAGAAGGAATATTTTAACTCTCCGGCGGAAGATTTTCCCGGTTAATTCCCTCCGAATTCCCCAGCGCGAAACGACAGGCTGACGCCCGGCGAGACGAAGCCGCCCAGGCCGAATTGCTAAACTAAATTATCTCTCTCCACTGCGAGGCTTTTACTCGCATGTTGCCTTAACGTCGACTGAAAAAAAGCCGGGAAAACAAGCTCGATAAAACTTTTCCTCCCGCTCTCCTCTAACATAGACCCGATCACTCGGCCCGAACACCAGCGCGAGAGAAAGAGAGAGAGTTGAGCCACTTAAAGAGCTTAAAAAAAGTCCAACCCCCGACAAAAGTAGTACACAGAGTGTATACGAGCTGGGTTCGAGTTGAGAGCTAAAATTGGCGGCTTTCCGATATCGTTATCTCGAGCCATTCCCGCGGCGCGATAAGTGTCGCATTGCCGAAATACGCGCGGAGCACAGTGAGTGAGAGAGAGAGGACAACTGGACGGCGAAAAGCGAGACAAAAATAGAAAGCAGGCTAAGGAGGGAGGAGGACCAGGAGAGAGAAGTGTCAAAAGCTGAAAAAGTAATTGGGAACGGCTGAGGACAAGTGAGGGAGAGAGAGAGACAAGCGAAATGAAGTGTCAGGTAGAGCTGCAGCTGCAACAGCTGCGCGCCGCTGCATTGGGATATTGCGCGCTTAAGCGGGTCGATTAGACCTCTTTGATTGAAGCAAAATGGGCTGCTTCTTCACCTCTGTTTATTTTCATTCGCGAGAGGCTCGTCTATAGGCCGCTTCGTGCCGTATATACTCGGGCGTGTCTTTGTGCCCCGGAAAATGGGTTAAGATGCGGTTCAAGAGTTTTCGCAGCGACGCTAATTCCATTGCTCCTAGCTCTCTGTCGTTTTTTCGAGAATGTTTATGGTATATAGCTGTGGAATTGCACAGTCTCTAGAGCCGAAAGTTGCGGAAGCACTGCGGTATCCGATAAATCGGCGATGAATTTTCAACGATGGCAACAAATCGAATCCGGAATATAAACCACCGCAAAAGCTCCCCAAGCGTATTTACACTCGAGCTCGTCTTGTCCGAGGGATGTCGCTAGCGAGGGTTTGAATAAATCCCCCCTAAAATGAAAAAAGAATAAGTAAGCCGTAGCGTCGCCGACCAGCTCAATGTGCAAATGTATATGTTTCTTCAAATACATACAGCCTTGTTGGATCGTCCGTTTCTATCACTAAAAGTTCTACGTCAACCAAATTTTCGAGATCTTCCGCACCTGTACTTCGATCTAATTAATCCCGAAACAAACGTCCTCATGCGAACCCTTCATTCCGCTGAAAACGCTCCCTGCGTTGAACTAATTAGTCAATTCTCTTGAAACTAGGTCAGCAGACTTATTTCAATTTAGTTCGGCCCGCGGTGCGACACAATGATCGCGCATCTAATCAGCTTCACGCACATGAGACCTTTCCAGCGTCCCCTGTAGCTGCTGAAATTTAATTAGTAAACTATCCAGACTTTGTACACAAAATAATCACTCAACAAATTGTACGAAGTTAATTATATAATAATACCTTTCCAGCACAAACTCATGCCAAAGTCCATTTGCATCGGGCCTAAGCGTTGCTGTAAGTTGCGATGTTTACATTTCCCCCCCTACAGCCTTAGCGTCGTGTATGCATACACCCCCTCCATGCATAAATTTTCTAATTTCCATGCGATCTAGTTAAACTTCAGGGCCCAAAATAACACGGGAATTTTACATTTTAATCGACGTTTCGGAATCCGCAGTACTTATTCCACTCCATATTCATACATCGGTAATACACCTCGTTGAAGTTCTGCTCTCCACACGCGTAAATTCTCACCCCACCCCCACCACGTATCGGGGCGATTCTTTAAATATCGCAAGCACCTGTAAACGATGCACACACGTCCGTCGACCAGAGGGGGGTAATAAGGGCGGGTCGCTCTAGAAAGTCGAGAAGTGTGTGAAAAAAACCGAAAGCAGCTCGGATGAGCATACACACGACGTCCCCCAGATGTATTAATACACACTGTGTGTATCTGCATCGTCGTCGTCGTCGTCGTGTGTCGCTTTGTCGAGCAGCGACGTGTAAGAACGGCCGTTGCGGCACAGCATCTCGCCTATATGTATATCTCTCCTTCTCGGCTTTAACCCGGCTCCCTTCTACCCCAAGCCTATCGACGACACTTTCTAGCTCTGGGCGCAAGGTGAAGTGCTAACTAAAGGGGATGTTTTAATGGCAGAGGTAATAATACGCCGAGGATGGCTCTGTATACGTCTCTTCTGGATGCATATATGTATCAGAAAGGCCGAATTTCGAAGGAAAATTTTCAAGACAACGCGACGTGCATGTGTGTGTGTGTGTGGGAAAAAGGAACTAATCGAACTCGGAAGTGTCTCATTAAAACGGTCTTCGCTGCAAGCAAAGCTGGTTAAAAAAAGAAACATCTCGTAGTTGCACACAGCTCTTCAATACGGAAAATCGATAGCGCGCGCGCGGAGTACTGGAAAAAATGTGCCCGTTGCGCGCGCGCTCGAAAAGATGGCTTGATTAAAAGCGACAAATTTCGAAATTTGTTTCCCAAATAAAGACGGAATTCGTACACACCGATGAGAGAGCTATGGTGAACGAAAAAGCTACGGAGATTGCGATCGACTTCTTCGTCCAACTATCTTTCTGCGAGTAAATTTTGCCCTTTATATTCAACTAGGTTTTGAAATGAAGCTCGAGCCAATTTAGAGCGAAGCGCGTTTCAACTTTTGCAGCGCGTATACACTTTCAAATGAAAAGCAGTTCGGACGGAAGCGATTCGCGCTAACAAAGTTCCAGTCTGATATTTATTATGAGATGCGCTTCGTAAGTAGGTACGAGGCGAGGCACACAGAGTTATCGCTTACAACACTGTGCGCACACGGCTATACGGAGAAGTGGACTGAAAAGTTGTAATCTCTGCGGAAAACAGCAGTGGGTTTGTTATGGACTTTTTTTCTACCTGCAAATGAAAGCCTTGAAAAAGGAAGTTATTTCAGTAGCGACGAGAAATAAAATAAAATAACCATGCAGAATTAAAATTTTGCTTGCAATGACTAACGCAGATTGTACGAAGCAATAGTTGTCGAGTAACGCGTGTGCGAGAGTTACGTTTTTGCTTTGCGAGTGAATAAACGCGCGAGAAAGCGCATGTATTTACTAATGAATATGTTTTTTTCCAGGAACTCGAAAATTCAACAGCCAGACAAAGCTTCCTCTGAAAGCACAAAGGGTAATTTAATAAAAGCTTCGTCATCGTGGCCCAGCAACAAATAAAAATTCAACCACTACCCCACGTCAACACCATCAGGTAATTGCTCCGCGAAGCAGCAGCAGCAGCCCTGAATAATTCCGAGCTCGAGCAACAGCGCTACAGTAAACTATTCTGCCAGTGAAGAAAAAAGCAGAATAAGTTTACGTTGCCACTCGAGCTTGCAGCAGCAGCTCGTTGGCCGCGGGCTCGTCCCGCAGGAGCAGCAGCATCTTCCTTTCGAGTGAAGAGCCCGCGAGAGTTCGCGGATAAGCCAAAGTCGAGAGAGCTCGGTCGTCGTCGCGGATACACGAGTGTCCCACGTATGTGGCACCGAAATAAAGAAAAAAAAGTAGAGAGCAACAGCGTCGCCGGCAGAAGCTCTGTATACGCACGTTCAGCGAGTAATTAGCGCTCTTTGTCATAGCCCAGGCAAATCCGGGTCGGGGCTGAAAGTTAAGGAGCTAAGGCCTTGTTTAATGGACCTGCACTTCTGAGACTTTTCTCCCCCTCCGCCCTCTCTCTCTCTCTCTCTCTCAGGTACAGCAAGGATATAGCAAGCGCGCACGTTTTTTTGAGAATCGCGACGACTTCGTATTTTTAACTTCTTTTTTCTCTAGCGCGGAGCTTCTCTCTACGTGAGCTAGAGGAGGAAGTCCTAGTGCTTCCGAGGTCGACGTGGATTTCGAGCCGGGTATCGATTGCCCGAAGAAGGTGAACTTCGTTCTCAGCTACGAGTGAAGCTCTTATTATTATTCCGCAAGAAACAAAAGGAAGTGAGAAGCCCGCAGTACGTTATCAATAACCATACAACGCCTAATCTTACCGCACACAGTCCATAACACTCGTTCAAAGCGCGCAAATGGAGCTTAATGAACATCCCAGGGAAGTCCGTCGATTAACGCGGTACAATGCTTATCGAAGGAGATTAATAGCCATCGACGCCTGTGGACGATGCGCGACTCCCACGAGAGAAGGAGCCATCGATCGCCGCAGCGAGGAGATAAATCCAGCTGAAAGAGGACGCACTTAATTCAGCGGAGCTTTTCGCGAATTGAATGTGTGCAGCTTCGAGGCTTTATTACTTCCTGGCTTCCGGGTACTTTGTGTAGTTGGTTAGTTCGCTACTTCCTTCATTACTTCCCCACGGTTTGTCGGTTTGTCCTGGCTTATTCAAACGTTCGCCGATGATCATCTCTCGCGGGCGAGTTATTATCGGCAGGCTTTGTCGGAAAGCTTTTCTCGGACTGGCCTGGAAGTTTACGGAATCGAATTTGATGAAAGGAGCAATTTAAAACTTGAGAGAGGGGCGTTTATTGTGTACTAAAGCGCGTATGAATTGGGAAAGACAGCGACGCAACTGATGTTCACGCGAGGAAAGAAAGTTTCGGCTGCATTAGTATATACACACAGCGCGAGACTAGGGGATTCATCGTTGCGAGGTGGAGAATTTCCGCGAAGGGAAGATTCTGCAGTTGCTTGAATGTTTTATTGAGAAAGTAGTTGAAAGTATATTGCTTCCGGCTGCTCTTCTGCTCTCTAGCGCAGAGCGCTCGGCTTTTATCCGGCTAATTGAAGTATACTCGTGTATTATTAGAACGACTTCCATTTTATCAAAGTTGAGCTTACTCTCAAGATGTAACTCTCGCGCCGATTAGCCTTTGTTCGTCTTGGCAGTAAATCTCGCGATGTCATCCCTAATGGCGCTTGTTTCGTTTTAATAAAGCGAATCTACGCGGATTTCGAGCGCATCCGTTTAAAAATTCCAAGACTCTCTTAACCCAGTTCGATCCCGCGATCGTCCGGAAAAACCTAGCCCGTGTACTCCAGATGCATTCGGAAAACTCAGGCTCTCCAAATAAATCAGCCGGATCGCCGAATCTCTCTCGGCGACGCATCCGTCTGACTATACCGCGAGTGCTTTCACTGGCAGTAGTGCGCGCGACGAGGAGTCTGCACTCTCGGCTCACTATACCTTTTTCCAGCCGCGATAGCCCTGGATATAAGGGTTTGCTGAGACTCGTACGTCCCGCAGACGCAGCTCTCTCGTGTTTATTCGCCGCGTCTTTGAGGCTTTGTGCGCCGCTGGGGGTGTGTATCGACTGACGTCTCGGGAGGACGCGAGAAAGGAGCGCGAATTTATTTCGAGTTTAAATTTTTAAGGCGAGTTTGTTTTGGGAGTAGGAAACTTCTCGCGTTCGTAGATTTGCATCGACCAGGACGTTCTTTGCTATTTTATTATTGACTCCGGAGAGAGAGAGAGAGAGACAATTACGGCTGAATAAATTGCATTGCTTAACTTCGTAGCCCGCTGTACGATTAATCGTGAGCTTTTCATTCGATTCGTTACTGGAAAAGCGCCTGCGTTGCACTCGCTGTGTAAATTATTCGAGTGAAGAATTTAATTACGCGTAACGCACCATCCATATACGCTAATTCAATCAACGAGTATACGTACGCACATACATAGAAAAGATTAGTTGTCACCCATTCGCGAATAATGTTGTCCCTGACCAGGATTTGTTGCCTGTCTTGGAGTCCTTGAAGTTTCTCTCTCTCTCTCTCTCTCTCTCTCTCTCTCTCTCTCTCTCTCTATGTCTCTCTCTCTCTCTCTCTCTCTCTCTCTCTCTCTCTCTCTCTCTCTCTCTGGCGTTGTTTTCCTTATAAGCGTCAAGCCCGAATCGCATGAAATGGTCGTCCCTGAGTCTGAGAGGGAGTGAGCTGCTGTATACGGATACATAGATATTTACGCGAGACGACGGGGAGGAGAGAGAGGCGCTATTGTCTTCGGCAGAGAACCGTGTGACAGAAATCGGGCAAATACAACCAATCATCTATGGCTTTGTTTCTCTCGGCTAACTGATTCCTTCTCTTTCGCCGACGGAACTATTTCCTTATCGCACCGCCGCTCTCCGACTGTTTGCCTCGTACACTTCGCTCGGCTCTTTTTTATCTTTCTTAAGCCCTGAGATATGGCCCATCCGTATTCTAATTTGTTTTTCTTCTTCGAGCTCCTAACCGTAAATAACTGTCGTAAGAGCGAAATGAGGCACCGCTTTCGACGATCTACGCGAAGAAAAAAAGCTCGAAAAGCTCTGGAATCCCGTTGATCGAACTCATCAGACAATAGGATTTCGCGAGACAGCTGCTCGTCGCGCGGGGTTCCTAGATCTCATTACCGGCGCTCAGCACTTGACCCGCTATTGTTAATTATATAAGGCATCGCGCATGAGACTTTCCCGGAGGAGGGGGAGACGAGGAGAGAAAAAGCGAGCATAACAGTCGTCGAAAGCTAAGGAAGTGAGCACGAACGAAAGGAGGCCGCGGAACTCGCGGTATAACAAGAGAGAGGAAGGAACATGGGGTCGAGTGGGAAAGTGGGAACGGCTTACTTGTGCACGTCTCGAAGAGTCTGTGCACGTGAACCCGTTTACAAGTTGGCACTCGGAGCCTGCCGCGGAGGAGATAGAGAATAGCTTCGCCAAGCGTTAATATCGTTACAGGCGTTCGTAAATTATAAACGGTTTTTTCGAAGACCCTTCTTGTTATTACGAAATTATTTGCGCTCGAGCCGATCCCCAATTTTTGCGCGCAGCAACGGAGAAAGGGTTTCTTATTACCCTTTTTTCAGTCGGGCGTTTGTTTTACGAGCCTTTTTCCGCAGCGCCGCGGGTTTATTTTCGGCTGCTTTTTACTCCTCCGTGGACTCCGCCGCTATATATACGAGAGCATAGTAAAAAAAGTCACGGCTTTCAGATACAGATGTCGCGGTGCCAGTAGAGCTGTACGAAGCTCTTCTTTTTTTAAATTTTTTGCTTTTCCGGCGGGCCGTGATGCCGAAATCGCTTTATTTTTTGGTTGGGATAACGAAGGCTTTTGAAGGAATTCGTTTTTCAAAATATTTTCCTACGACGCGTTGTGTGTGCTGCGTTGGCTTTGTTCAAAAGCTCGTTGTTTTTTTGTCGATGTCTAGTCTTTTGCTTCGACTATAACGTTTGTTTACGACCGCAGAATAGAGGGGCAAATTGTTCCGAGTGCACATTCCTTTTTTACTTAATTTTAGAACGTGTGCGCGTAAGAGGATTGCGACTCGAATGGGAATCTACGCGCGCCAAAGGAAATCCGAGATACTTTTAGGGGAGGATTGGGAAAGTATTTGTGTTTGAATGAGATACGAGCGCGTGTTTTTGAAAAATGTGCGAATTTTGAGAAATGTACAACGAGAAATTCCGCTTATGGAAACGACGGTATACTCAAAGGCAAGTGTCAGGAATAAAATTTCATTTTGAATGCTATATTTACACGAGACATAAATTTTTCTTTCTCCGTTAAACTTTAAGCGTAATACCGGTTGATGAAAATTCTGGAAAGAAAAATGTTTTACCAAGAACTGGATTCACGTTTTAGTACCTTCAGAAGCTCTCCAACGCAATCGCTCTCGCATTTTTCTTACCGCGGCGAAATATTTCTTCAGTCCGAAAAAATAAACCAAATGAATATCCACACACACGCGCGCGCCTTCAAATCTGTCAAGATCCTCGAGAAATCAAAGCAATTTAAATGCAAATCTGCGATTCAAATGAGAGACACTTTTGCTTTTATAACGTAATCGAGGCCGTGAAGTAGCCCTTATCCTTTCCGCGTAATTCCCTCTCGCGTCCGCAAGCTCTCTCTCTCTTTCTCTCTCTCTCTCTCTTTCTCTCCGCCCACTCTAACAGAAAGCCACTCCTTGGGCACACGAGTGAAGCAGGATCCACGCTGTGCGTGAAATAACGAAAATATGATATCCGAGAGAGAGAGAGAGAGAGAGAGAGAGCAGTTCATCGCTCGGCAAATGAGAAAACTTGCCCGCAAGATTGCCTCCACCCTCTCTTCTTTAGAAATATGCAAGAGCTTTCGCTGTAAGCTCGCAGAGACGCGTTCTCGGAAATTTTGCATGCGCATTGCAAATCCCAGCACAAGCTACTGATTTTAACTTGATTGTTGTAACGCGCGCGGATAAGTTCGCGAAATACTCCGAGGCGCAAGCTCGCTACAGCTTTCAAGGAAGCGTGTGATGACAATTAGGCAATTCGTGGAGGGATTAACTTTTTCTTTAGAAAAATTCTGCGTATACTCGATGTAATATTTAATCACTGCGCGTTTAATTTGAACCTAATGATGTACGAGAACGGAACCGGATACGCAATCGAAAACGATTTCGTGCGCCAGAGCTTTCAGCGGATTAGTCATGAAAGGTTTCATTGAACGTTGATTAATTTCTAGCCTATACACGTGAATACGCAGTGCGCAGTGTCGCTTGTTTTTGTCCCGAAAGCCGGACATTTTGGTAAAGCCGAGCCGTGAATCATCGTACAGCAGCACTAGTTCGACTGCTATAATAAATTCGATGAGCGCATTCGGCGAACTTGATAATCCGCAGATAATCAGCGTTATAGAACTGGCTGTAGAACAAGCGTTGAACTGCAGCCAACGAGTGGCCGGTATATCTCCGTTAATAACAAACTCCTCTTAAATTTAATTGGCCAGTAAATTCCAGGAGCGAACACGATTAACCGGTATACGCCGTGCATTAAATTACGCGCCTATGCGGCCGCACTCTATATGCGCCCGTTTCCCTATAAACACGGCATAAAGTATCGGCTGCTTTACTTTACGAGCTTTTATTTTCCCGCCGTAAGCACGCGATCCTCGCGAATCCATTTCGGATTAATAACCTGGATAATTCGGAATCGAAACAGCGTCTAATAACCTCCTCGGGGGACTTGTAATACAGTGTGTGCAAGCTATCGCGCGCATTTTTCAATTTACTCATTTCGCGTTTGTAAAAAAAATGTAACTCGTCCCGAGAGGTGTCAGCTGCAAGCATAGCCATTTATAAAGGACGCGTCTCTCGCGCGCTCTACACTCGGGCAAAAACTAATGGAGGTCAAAGGGCGCACGGATTCTTTCATTCACGAAGTCTACTCGCTCGTGCTTTTGCAATACGTCGAGAGAGAAAATCTCGGAGAGTCGTCCATCTTTTTCGCCGGTTTTACTTCTTTGAGTGGACGCAGTAAAGAAGCCGAAGGCTGTTACACAATTCGTGAGGTATATACTATGTGGATGTAAGTATCGAAAGAATTTTCTCCTCGAGATATCATGAACTATACGCCGTTTGTTCGCCGCTCGACAATCGAGTGTATGTATGTAATATCCGCGCGAGTGGTTCGATCTTTCGATCTCTCCTATATAGCGGCTCAGGATTTTCTGCAATTTGGCGGATATTACGTGGGATGGCTTGGTACGAGTAGTTAAGCGAGGACGTTCCTCATATTGAATCGAGTCGACTCGACGTCGTTTGTCGTTGCCGGATCAGCGAGCGGATATTTGAAGTGAAAATAGAGAACATCATGGATTACGATTTAGTGCGTAATTCTTTTAACGCGAAAAATTGAATTTAAAATCGATAAAGCTCGAGCGAACGATAATCGAACTGCAAGAAACATCGGGAAGGACACGTCGAAGAGGAAATAAAACGATGAAATATGGATAATAAAGCTCGCCGCTTTATCGCGTTATATAAACTTGGAGTTTCGCGAACTATCGACGAGCACCGAAACGATCCATCGCAGCAAAGACACCACACCATAGATCTACGTTAAAACTCCGACCGACAGCTCGAAGAAGAAAGCCAGCAATATTCCATTCCCGAAGCATGGAATTAAAGCGTATAAATCAAACCCAAGACTATATTCGGAATCGTTCGACGGCCCCTCCGCTATATGTTCCACATGTCCACGCAACAAATAAACTCAGTCGGCGATCCGTCATCCTTAAACCGGCGATATAAGACTTCGAAAGCTCGAATTTCCCAATACTATATATATATAAAAAAATAAAGGCAAAAACGAGGCTAGCGAGCGCAATAATTCACGGCGTTCATTATATCGGCTGACTATGGCAAAGATTCCTCTCCGGGAGGGCTTCTATTAGCGAATGCCATTCGCGCTTAATTCCCGTCGATCCAGCGCAGAGAGAGGGTACCTATCCAGCCCCGTCGTCTAATCTGAATGCTCGCGCCGTTTCGCGCTCTTATTTCCAGTCCGCATTCCGATTGCCGCTATGTAATACCCCATCGACGTAATGACCCCCTCGCGGTGCAGCTGGTATTTTATCGCGAGCCTCCGCTTATGGCCTTCTTCTTTCAGCTCCCTCGACTTCAATATCATTAGGAATTAACGAAATACCAAAAGCTCGAGCTAGAGAGAGAGAGAGAGAGAGAGGCGCTGTTGGATAGGGGAGGGGGGGAAGGCTGTAAAGCCTTGATTAAACGACGCCGGAGCTTGTTGCTCTCGGCGAGCTCTGAATAAAATTAACGGGGCTTGACGAGGGAGAAGGATATCCTTTTGATCGAGCAAATTGCATTAATTATTTAGCTCGTGTACTCGGATATAGGAGCGCTACCGGAGACTTCCGGAATATAGATGGGAGACACATCGGCCTATAAGGATTAGGAATTGCTTATGTTTAGGAAATAGCCCGGTGTTATGAGCTTGTTGCTCTTCCCGAGTAGGTATATACCTTCACTGCGTGTACCTTATGGAGGAAGGAGCTTTTGATGAAATTACATCAACGCCTATACGTATACGCGATGGAATAGAAAAGAGGAGCGACTGAGAAATAAATCCGCGTATAGATGTCCCGAAATCGCTTACATGCCACGAGGTTTTCCGCAGTGTGTACCGGGCTAAAACTATACAAAAGTCTATATTTCACGAATTCCTCCTCGCGCGATTCAAAGATATCTCGAGCGACACTTCGATTCGTGCTGGTAGAATGCAATTTTTCCCGCACCGCGAGTCTGCAACAATCGCACGGCGGGAAAAAAGCTCGGATCGAAGTTTTAATTGAAAAATTCCCGCGCTCATGTATCTGTAGAAATAGTTACATGAAAATTCATCGGAACACACGGTAAACCGGAGCTCATATTTCGCCGGGCCGAAATAAAATGCAAATCGGTGCGCGCGAGAGCGCGGAAGAGATTTTCGCAGCTCTGATGAATGAAAGCTCTCTCGCGGACGTATGCACGTGTAGGAATTTGCATAAGCCTTATTCGCGGAAGCGATTTATGAAAAATTCAGCCACTGCTGCAGCCGCTCTCGTCGCGGCCTGAGGCGCAAAGACAGCCTGAGAGTAAAAATAGATCTCCGGTATAGACCCCGAGGTGAGGCAAAAGGAAGAACAGAGACTCGCGCAAGCACAAAGCATAGGCACCGATCGCTGAAAAATTGCGCTCTCGCGCATCATCTGCATTTCAAGGTAAAAAGCGGTGACTTGGGAGCGTCGGCAGCCTCGGCTCTCTCTCTCTCTCTCTCTCTCTCTCTCACTCTAGCCTGTGAGGCTTGACGCTTTCTCTGTGTGCCTCTCTTTCTCTTCTCTGCAGCTGACTGTAATAAACGAGGTATCAATCAATATTTTCTATAGCCGAACGTGGAGCTGTGTGTGTGTGTGTCTCGGATGGATTCGCGGCAACCGTTGACGCGCGTTATTTTTGGAGTTTGAGCGCTGAGCGACGTAATCTTGTGAGTTACGAGAGTTGTTGTTGGTACAGCGGAATATTGGCGTTGATATGGGCGTTATTTCGTGTCAGTTTTTCAAAAGCAATAATAAATATGCAGTATTCTTACTCTGCAGAAAAAATATTCTTGGCTCCGACAAATGTCTGTGCCCAAAGTCATCGAGACAACTCTACCAACTTCGGCACAAGAAGTCTCGGGCATTCGATGTAAGAAGAATAAATAGCCCTGCGGACCTTTCGAGCAAAAAGGATCCCCTTCAGTTCTCCCGGAATAAATATGAATATATTTATGTAGAAAAAATTCGTCAATGCCGCAGCACGACTGACCATATCAGAAATTTTCCACTGAATATCACTGCTGCGCAGTCTCTTTGACTTTCCGGTATAACTAAAAGGTTCTTTGTGTAAAATTTGATTGAAACTGAACATTACACGTTCAAAAAAAGGATGTAAAAATACACTTTAATTAAAAAACGAGCGCGTGCACGTTTCGAATCGAACGGACTCCTCGATGTTTACCCTCCGTAAGCTTTCACGTCTCCCAGCCAATCACATCACATCCCGCTAAGATCCCCGTCACTCTCAGCCCCTACACTCGGAAAGAAATCAACGCGACGTGGCGAAATCCAAACTACAACGACAGACCAAAAGTCAAAAGCTCCGATTGATACTACACCCTCGATTGACCTACATGAGCTTGCACGCATAGAACTGGCTAAAAAATACACACACACACAGAGAGAGAGAGACACACCGGAGCAGTTTCGAATTAGCTTCATTAGCGGTAATTCGCCGTGAGCAAGATTAGCAATGGATTCAATTAACGTTGGGGAGCCCCTACTTCGAGAAGTTAACGCGGAGTTGCGAGCGACGCATTTCCCCGCTTACGGGGAATGGGCTCTTTAGCGTTCAAAGGAGATAAATCCCAAGGCATTCGCTCTCCTGATGGATTCTTCCATCTCCTGTGCGCAAATAATAACCGCGGAAATAAATGCGCCGCTTTCTCTCTCTTTTTTTAACGCCTCGAGTCAATCGAGCGCTTCATACCGTTTGCAGCCGTAAGGGCATCGGGAAAATTATTTTCCGCGCAAAGTTGATTCTCTCTCTCTCTCTCTCTCTCTCTCTCTCTCTCTCTCTCTCTCTCCGTCGAACCGTGTTTATTTTCTTCGGATGTATACGGCGGTTACTCTCTGTGTGAATGCTTTGAGAAATTGCCTGCAATAGTGACAACGGAAAACCTTTCGCAGGGGGACGATTGAACGAGTTAGAGTGTCAATATTCTTCGAGAGGCTCTTCGGCTATACAATACTCGTTGGGATTTCGATTAACTCGCGCGCACTACTCTTGGACTCTCTTCGGACGAAACGAAATCTATTACAGCCGAGAGCTTTCGATCGATGTGTATAACGATCGGAATCGCCGATTCGATTAATTACCGACGCTGGCGCGCATCTCGTCTACAAGCCTAATGAAAAGCATCAGAATTTTAAATAGTCTATACAACGCGCGACTGTTAACGGCGCGAGGCAAAAGGCTCTTTGATTTATCGACGTCCCCGCGCTCCATCCATCACGACTGCGGATCTTCTCCTCTCGGGCAGCGAAAGAAAATAACGGCCCCGAAAGTTCGACGAGAGATAAGTACCGCTGGATCGCGTCCCTTCTCCTCTTCTTCTTCTTCTTCTTCCTTTTTTTACGACTTGACCGCTCGCGAAAAAAGCGCGACGCCTCGGATCGAAAAGAGAGCGACGACAATAAGGCCGCTTGATTGATGACTCCGTATGATAATTGATTAGGCGTAATGACGCGACGGGGATTAGGATATTATATGGAAAGGTGAAAAACGCAGTCACGGTGAGTATGTAGATTCTTCGCTTCTTTTCGGACGGTTTTTCACGGTGTTAATGTTATAAAAATAAAAAACATGAATCTCGAGAGCGAAACGTTATACAGGCTGGTATAAGCACTCGAATTAGTCTGATGAGATAACGTTATTACGTCGGCGTCGAGTCTCGAGTTTCCAAAAACAGCTAGAAGAAGCTCCTGCTCAGTATGATATTTCCATGAATACAAAAGCTTACGATTCTCTCTTTTAAGAGACGAGTCAAGAGGGGGAGGCATCTCTTTCAGCAACACAATATCCTTTCGTTACTATCTCCGGTTGCTCCATTTTCCAGCTGGAGAGCGAGAGAGTGCTGAAAAAAGCGTAAATAAATACGCTCGGGCAGCAGTCGCGAGATCGTTAAATCGCGCCCGGAAGCTCTTTCTGCTCTTCCCGGCTCTCTTCGTAAAATAGAGTCTATATACGCGCTCAGGTGTCGAGGGGTCGCTTTACGAGAGCGATCGAATGGACTCTAGGAATTAGCGCGGAATTCTTGCCAGTGAAAGAAGGACGATGTGAGGGATAGTGCACACAGCTCGAGCTTTATATACGTGATTAACGAGCGCACCGGCGACAACTGCGCGTATACGTTACGGGATAATGTGTTCGCTTTCTGTAATTGCCGGAGACGAGGTATGTAGATTTGCGACTTTGTTTTCTCTCTCGCTCCCAATTATTCTCGGATGTAGGATGGAGGACTTGCGTAATTAAAATTAATTGAGATTTTTGAGCTTCGCGGAGAGAGAGAGAGAGAGAGAGAGAAAAAAAATGACCTTGTTTGTAGTCGAGTATAAGCTCGGTCTGATTTCTTCTTCCGCGCTATCGAGTTTATCTAGCGGAGAAATTACAATGACTATTAGTTCCGTAACCAACGCTCTTGGAAAAGAGGGTGACTTTCGCGAGAACAAAAGAAAAAGTAAAATAACCTAATCATCCAAAGAAGCACGAATGCAAGCAGTGCTCTTGATTTTCTGAAATATTAACCAACTGCAGCGTGGAATAAAAGCACGATATGATCTCTGCAAACGCAAAAAAAAAAAAAAAGAAACCAGCTCTCCGCCTCTATATCCGGTCATATCCATTCCGCTACAACCCCAATTTACGAAGACGCTCGCACTATCTCCTCTCCTTCTCTCATCTCTGCAAGCTCGCGTTCGATCTCGGCGCTGTTTTTCCCGCCGAGACAGCGAAACAGGCGCGCAAATAACAGGCGGATAGATCGAGCGCGTTCGCGTCAGCCGAAATAAGTCCAATAAATATTATTTCGACCCCGTGCGACTACGCGGCAGAGATCCGTTATTATACTCGAGGAGATAGTGTCGCAGGGATATGTGTACGCGGCTGGAGGAGTAATAGTAGCGGTCTTTTCAGATGGTCGCGAGAGTCGGAGATTAAGTAGAAGGCAGTGGGACAAGGGTATGGTGTGGAGTGAGAAAGTTGCCGCAGCCGGACGTGTATCGTATGGGTATAGAGTCGGAGTCTTCAGAGAGTCGGTGAGAGTATAGAGGCGAAGGAAGGATGTGACGTAGAGGGCCGACAATACAAAGGTAACGAGGAAAGGAAAATTACTCCCTTGCGCTGCTAGTTGCAGTTGTACACGGGCTCGAAGGAGGAGAGGCTGCTGAGTGACTTATTAGTTGTATACGTGCTGTGTACTCGAGCTGAAGCTGATGCTGGTGAAATATTTACTGCGGGGAATAATTGTTTTGCTGCATACAAATGTTTTCCCCATCACGCACAAAAATATATATAAGTATCGAAAACTTTCCAGCAATTTTCCGGCGCATCCGTTATAACCTTGACACAGTGGCTGTCCCTCCTGGCGCGCGTCCTCGATTTTATTCAACTTTTATTTAACTTTTAATCTCGGAAGATTTGTCTCAGAACTTATACTCGCCTTGGCTGCTGCAGCTCGACAGAGCACCGAAGCCGTTAGCCAAGTATATAGGCGAGCTCGGCTTGCGCCACGTATTATATATAAGGAGGAAAGCGAAGGGAGCGAGCGATATTTTCGCTTCGACGGCGCTGAATGCGCATTAAGCTCCCCCGCACGTGTACATCCCCCTAGCGTCCTGCACAACTGGCTCCGTGTATACGTGTGTGCCTGTGACGAATGTCAAAAGACGTTCCGGTGAACGCTTAAAAGCCGTAGATTCCTTTATTCGGGCGCTAACGAAGTGTACGTATCCACGTATAGCATATAGAGAACGTAGAGCGAGAATAGAACGCGTGCGTGTGCGTCGAGGTTCTGATCGCAGAAACTGAAGGGGACAAGGAACAAAGCTTGATATAATTAGCCACTGCATCGTCAGCGATTTTCAGAGCCACGGATTCCACCTGCGCAGCGTAACACCTCATTTTTTGCAGTTCTGCAATGGTCGAGGCTCGACGATGAGGATACAATTTGACTGCTTCGCACAGCTCGAGTCGCGAATTTGGCTTCTCGTCTGTCGTCGTGTTTTGTCTTTTACTGTATTGACAAGAGCTATACTGTTCTCGAGGGATGAATGAGCTATTATTCTTGGATTAATTATGCGAGTGGGCTGTAGTTGAGCGATTGTACAGGCGAATTAAGTTGCACATATTCTCGTTTGAAGAATTTTACTCGTTTGATAAGATCGGCTTACCAGGAAAATAGTGCCTTGTCGCATAAAAGCAAAGCTGCCTCTTTTATAGAAAATGCATTTGGCGATACGTGAATTTTAAAGGTTTTGCAGATAAACTTTTATATTGAGCGTAGATATGATAAAGGTGTATAAGTATTTACAACAGAGCGAGAAAAAGTTTGAAAGGCAAAATTACGTTAAGAGGAAAACTTTTTAAAACTTGGCCTTGTTCGTCCAATAGTGTCGAAAAGGATTTGTACGTGCCACGTCAGCAACAGTTGGCTTTAAATTTTAAAGGTATTCATTGCATGAAAATCCTTCAAAATGATATTGTTGTAAAAATTAAAAATTGGCAATCAAGGTCATTTTTTATATAGAAATAATTTTAAACGTTAATTTAATTAAACGAAGCAGCAAATCTTTTCGATTAGTTTGTTTACATGTTATTTACTCTTGGTATTGAAACTAAATAATAATTTGGAGTGTAAAATAATTATTATCGGCATTAATATTTTTAAAATATTAGACGACTGACATCTGTTGGAAGATAGCAGAAACTACATGACATTGTGAGCATGTACCAGCCGTGAGCCGAGTGATCAAAGTCATACCTGCAAGAAAGCAGATTTCTGTAAGTCGATAATGTGATTTTTGAAAATCCTTCAAAAGTTTTGTGATAGTAATACTTGATTATTAGTAATAGTATTTTTTTATAAATATAGTTGAAGTTTGTATGTACAAGTGGAAAATGTCTAGTACTGAAAAATATAATGAAATCTCAAATCTATGAACTGAAATATTTAAAACCGATACAACTTTCAAATAAATTAAACTAAATTTTAAATCAATAAAAGAACCTATCGTTTAATATAACTTTATTATTATACAAAAAAATGTAACATTAGTGATGTTCTTACGATCGCAACACAAGAGCCTTTAACTAATTATTCAAATTGCATTATATTGATAATAGAATTATAATATATTTGATGTCTTATCTTTACATAATACAAACTGTGTGTGATATTAAAATGATATTTTACATACGCTTTTGCTTTATACATATATATGTATACATATATATATATATATTTATATATATGTATATATATATGTTTATATATATATATATGATTATATATATATATATATACATATATATTTATAAGAGTAAAGTAAAGTTAAATAAAAAATAATGATGCATAATAATAAAAAGAAAAAAGTCATGAGAAAAGGGCAATAAGAAATGAGGTAAAAAGGCGCAGTCTCGTCAAGTTTTTTGTAATTTATAATTAATGGTAAAGTTTTTCTCATCTTACAGTAATTGAACAGTTATATTAATAGCCTAATTAAATTTCAATTAATTTTTATACAAACAAAAAAAGGTGAGTTACACTCGTCACGAAATAACGTGCAGACCCTGCCACCTTCATTCGGGCACATCGGAGAGAAAGCAGAGACACCGTCGTGCGATTCGTTCTGCCGAAAAATGGGGGGTCCAAAAGCATGAATTTCGACTTGCACCACATCGAAAGTGACAATTTTCCTCAAAGCTTATTAATTTTGCCTTACGATCGCGCGTCTCCCTTTCTCTCCCTCTACCGCTTTTTGTCCTCCTCTTTCTTCTTCTTCTTTTATTTCACCTCGCATACTTTTTTGCGCGTACTCTACATCCTTCCTTCCGATACTCTCGCTCGCTTTCTCTCTTTCTCTCTCTCTCTCTCTCTCTCTCTCTCTCTCTCTCTCTCTCTCTCT
>QLSS01000003.1:2974551-2989089 GCA_024372645.1 Trichomalopsis sarcophagae
TATATATATATATATATATATATATATATATATATATATATATATATTTTGTATATAAATATAGAATATATACATAGGCGGTGGTACGTACGCGCGCATATATTTCTTTGTTTTGAATCGCAACGCGTATGCACGCAGTACCTATACGACACCTCCGTAAAACCGGGACAGGCTTTGGTGTGCGATCGGCCGAGCTGGACGATTCCGAGGTAATCCAACATTACAATGTTTTCTTTCACGTGTAATCAACGGCCGAAATTTGTTTTTTCTTTTGTGGGGTCCAAAACGCCTCGAGTTTTTCAAACCCGAGTTTAATAATTCAAATTTCGCGCTCGTCCTCGTCCAGCTCCGCACGGATAAAACGTCGCGCGATTTTTCCCTCGGACCGCTCGACGCGTTTTTCTTACTATTTTTCTCTATTTATCCTTTAAACTAATCAACAAAAACAGAAGTGGAAAACCAACAAATACACGCGATTACGCGATGAAAAACGTACATAAGTGCAAGTGTGTCTGTGTTTCTGCGTGTGTGTGTGTGTTTATTTTGTACATGTTTCGGCGAACGTACGCTATACCATCGAGATGGATTCAAATTTCCCGCCCGTTCGCCACTTCTCCAAACGTTAAATGAGGAGGAAACTGAAAAACAACAGAACGCGAACTTCACTTTTTTTATATGTACGACAACGGACGATACTTCTAAACTTACGAATTTTCGGCTCTTTCTCCCGAATTTTTTTTTCGTTTTTTTTTTTTGCTTTTTTTTACTGAAATTTTGTCTCGCGCTCGCTTACTCAAATACGGAAGCGCGACAGTGGGAGAAAGAGGATTATTTTTGTTTGCTATGCCGGCCGCACTGCCAAATAGGTTTCTTCCACATGCACATTTACAATATAACTATACACATACGTTTCAACGATCCCATTCGCCTCCTTCATCCTTCTCCTACTCCTCGTACGATAATTGTTATAACTTTAGATACTTGTAATAATAATAATAATTAATAATCAGAATAATAATATTCTATATCAATAATCTAGGTATATGTTTTTTCGCCTTAGCTAACGTTCACGCGGCTTCCACACGTACGCATCATCGCATTCGCACCTGTTCGCTTGTCCACTTTGCCGAAAATCAATTTTGCTTTCCGTTTCGAACGCAAACACACAGAATTTATAGCAGCTTATCGTATAATTTTCGTTAAACGCGCGATGCACGATATTACGAAAAGACGTATATCTATTAAATTCTGAGGAATTTATAAAGATGAGCCCAAATCTAGAAAATGTGTCGATCTGTTCGTTCAGCTTTAGTCTCTAAATTCAATGAGAATGATTTCATCGTTTTTAAATAGAAAAATGCCAAACACGCCGATTAACACATTAAATTCTGTAGATTTATCTCAACGGTTACTTTAATTATATATCTATGTACAAATTAGCGAAAAATATTTAGTATAGAAAGCGCGAAAGATCCTCGAGGGATTGCAAAACTTATCGGCACATTTCCAGAGAGAGAAAAAAGCTCTCGCGCGTTGCTTTTCGCGTGCACTGTAAATCTAACACCGATTAATAAGTAAAAAATAAAAGTAATAAGAATAGTAATAGAGAAAAAAGACGTAAACGTGGTGAATGCTCGCCTCGTCTGGTAACTCAATAAACTTAGAAACGAAGTATAGAAAAAAAAATACGAATTCATTTTCAGTCACACTGAAATGTTTTTATAACGCACGACGCACTCCCGTCACCGCTCAGCGGAAAGACAAGGCGCGTTTTGGGAAAAGAAAAAAATATATATCATTTTATATAGCGTTTAAACAGAAGAAAAAAACTTTTCAATTCATCCCATGAATTAAACGAAGAGATAATTTATATTTACAAACTATAATAATAGTGCTGGCGCGCCGTCTCATTATTAACTGCCCTTCTCGCATACTTTTCTCTCCCTACCGCTCTCTCTCTGTATGTATGAAGTATTTCATATATGTATCGAAAAGTATTACAGTACGGGTAATTTTTTAGGTACACCGGCATTGGTTGAATAACCTCGAAAATTTTCGTTAATAAGATGCCTTAGCTAAATTTCGCCTTCCATTTCTCGACGCATCGTCTCCTGGCCGCCCACCCACTTTGTCCTTTTTTCACCGGCTGTCCACTCGTCCCCCCTGTTTTTGCTCCACTCTCCTCGCGAAAAATCACCCCATCGACCTAGTAATATGTTGCACTTCTGCGCAGAGCTTGAACTTACAGTTAATTTTTTTCATCAATTTTTTTTGCAATCTTTAGAGCGAAATTTAGGTCTATAGATATAATTTTTTTCACTTACGCGTACGTTTACATACTCGAAATCTTAAATTTAGTTTCTCGCATATCCGGTAAAAATAGTGCAACACCATTCACTCGCGCCTCTAGTTCTCGCCACACGCATACAATAGTATATAGGTATTTCTGCTGTTGCGGGCGTGAAAATTTTAACTCGACTCTTTGTATACGCAGTTACTTTTTTTGCTTCTTTTTTTCGGTATTTTTTTATACAAAGTTAAATGAAAAAAGATTGACGCAATCGTAACAACGTAGCGATTCATTATTATTATTTTCCATTCTTGTGTTTATTTTTCATCTGTGAGTGAAAATGTGATCGACCGAAAAAATTAATGCCTTTTACTCGTCCTGCAAAACTCAGTAAATTATGATTTGTTTCGCCCAAATCACAATTAATATAGGTACAAAAGTGCAAAAATAAAATCCTCTTTATAACAAACTATTTACTCTTTTATAACGTAAATAAATATTTCTATCTACTTTCTACGTTGAGTACTGATTGTGTGATCAACTCATTTGACTGAAGTAAATTGCATACCGCGATACCAAAATGCCTTATATCCAAGTGTATGTAAGGAAAACAAAAAAGAAATTTTGTTCCTCGTTACGCGCTGAAACGCTCGTATGATATATGTATAATGTGTATGCAATATGAATATCAATGTAGATGTGGATTTGAGATTTTGTGTTTGTGAATGCGTAATATTATTGAATGACTATCAGTTCTATTCCCTGTTACGTTACGTTATACGTCTGAAAAGGCTCTGAGGTAGCAAGTTTCATACTTTTGGCAGATTTGCGCTGTTTCGCGCGGTTTGTTTGTTTCTTTAACTTTATCTTCGCTACTGATTACTATTATTGTTCCGTTTTATTCTATTATTTGTTCCATTCGTATTCCCTTACTATTTTCTTTGTCTTTCATCACGGTTCATTTCCATTTAAACTACGTAATGTCTTGACTGTAAAAAATGCCTCTTGTGTTCTATATCAGTAATAAACATTAAATAAATCTCTATTGTCTCTATTGTCTTTCTATGATATAAATAACGTTTCACTATTATAGGCATATCGTTGTGAGGTAACTGTAATGATCGATTTCATCGATCGCTTCTGTAACAAAAACTATTGAGCTTATAAGAAGATTAAGAAGAAAGAATATGCTTTAAAAACATGTAAATACTGCAACAATTAATATCGCGATGCCATCCTGACTAGGAGTATCCCTAACTATGTGAGCTTCCAATCGTGTAAAATATAATCGTCTATCGTCAATTGATTACATAAGGCGGTCGAGTACATAACACCGACATAAAACCACTTTGTCCGTTCAGAACTGCCATCCGTGATCTTGTATTACATTATGATGCAAAATCAAGAATGCTAATTGAGAGCGGAAAAATGAAGAATGTCACTCGGTCTCTCATCGATCGGTAAAAGAAATTAAACAACTCCTTCCCTACAATTAAATTCTTTCTCGCTCACTTTCAATCATATGTGCATTCCGATCCATCGTCTATTATATGTTTATCTCATAAACTATTTCATCTCTCTTATCCCGTTTGACGATCCGGCGGCTCTACTATGTTTAGTTATACTCTTTGTGTAATTCGCTTATTCATTATTATTTTATCTATAAAAATCGCGTTTCACTATTGCTCCGGACAAAAGTCCGTTGTTTCATTAAACACTGTAAATAGTTAACAAAATGATATTGATTGTTTTGCTCTGTAGTTTAATCGCGCGTTTAATCACTCGGCGCGTCGCGATTGCCAGTTATTTCTTTGCCCACAAGGTCTCGGCGCAAAGTCTCGTGAAGGAGGCGCAAATCATCATCATCACCCATTTATCGAGGAAAAAACAGAGAAAACGCATAGAAGTAAATATACATTCATGTACATATACAATATATATATATATATATATATATGATAAAGTGCGTGCTTTGTGTAAAAACGTTCGTATCAGGTAAAAAGGCAAAGTGTCGGTCGCGAGCGACCTATGTATATCATAATATTCACATATGATCATACTTCATATCATCAATCTATCTATCTCGTTCTCTATTGCACGTACGGAAACAGTCGATATATAAATATTGCAGTCTTAGTTACGATGCGCCGGCCCGAAGCAAAATCGGTCCTTCACGAAAGTTCGGCCCTCCCCGCAGGTAGCGCCGGCAATCGCGAGCTCGGAGTTTTTTTATCCCCATTTTTACTATTTCTTTATCATAATGCTTCAACGTGGCTAGTTTCTGTTCGTCCTTAAAGTTAACGCTATTATCAAGTATACGCTCGTACTTAATATCGACGAAAGCAAAACAAAGGTTCGGTAGCAGTAGTAGTAGTAGTAGTAGTAGTAATAATTAGTAGTAGTAGTTTGATACGTATACGAGGTATACGTCTCGTTCCGCCCAGTATATTTCACAAATATCTATTATCATCGTTTCACGTGTGTGTGCGCGAAGAAACTGACTGAGTACTATCCTGCAGTGATCGGTTTGTTTGTTTGTTTTTTTTTCCCGTTTTGGCACTGTGCGTATCAATAAGTATATGCGTAAATCTGAGGCAATGTTGAGTTGTATATAAATAGTTGAAAAACTTAAAGCCTATTAAAAATCTTCATAATAATGCAGAGTTTAAAAAAAGACGGCATAACGGCCACACTAGGCTCTCAGCAGTATATCAACAGTTTCAATATGCTATTATAAAAAACTAGGATCAATATTTATCGGTTTTGTTATCGCAGCTCGGTTAGTTTCATATCTATCTTGTTTATACGCCGATATCATCACCTTCATCTCGGTGTACGTATCATCGTATTTATCATCGTATTATAAACTATAGTCTTTGTAATTATTGCGGTAACGATAGATTCTTCATTTCTTCTCTTAAAATCTCCTTTGTCCTGCATTTACATATCGATCAGGTATAACATACCCGAGTTACTATGAGATTGTTTCGGTACTCACGCTCCGCGCATTCATATGTGTAATCTCATATCATAAAGCACTCTCTCTCTCTCTCTCTCTCTCTCTCTCTCTCTCTCTCTCGCACTCGCACACTTACTCACACATCATCAGCATCATCACAATCATACGGATGAATATTTTTCTTCTTATAATCGCACACCCGATCATCGAATATCTCGCCTTTGTGTGTCTCTCTTTGTTTTCTTTTTCTACTAACTTCTTAAACGCTTCAAATGGTTAAATCCTTACTCTCGACCGTTGCACTTTCATTGACTAGTTTTGTGTGATTCTCGCCGCGAGATTTAATATATAGTCTCGGGAGGGTGTCCTTCTTCTGTCCGCCGCGTGTCCGGGGGGAGGGGGGGGGGGCGGCGCTGCTGTCGCTGGAAAATCGGATACTACTTGGGTAACCGCGGCGACAGCTGCTGCTTGTTCCCGGCGCCGCTGCTGGTGCTGCTGCTGATGCAACTGGTACTGCAGGTCGTGGCCGAGCGCCTGCCTCGAGCTCCCAGCTACTGCTGCACCGCGTCCGGTACCGAGTGGTTGGCCTGCTGCAACGCCTTGAGACTCAGCTCGGGCTTGTGCTCGCGGGCTATATGCCTGCGCACGGTGTTGTTGCGGGTGAAGGTACGCGAGCAGAACGGGCACGGCACTCGGATGCCCTGGTGCCGCTGACGGATGTGGGCGCGCAGGTTCGTCTCGTAGCCGTACAGCCTCTCGCAGAACGGACACTTCAGCTTCTTACCTGTGGGCCGAAAATTCCTAGTTAGTATATTTCTATCATACGGATGAGGGACTTTATAATCCCGTCGAACTTTTTCCGGCAAATCCGCGCGAGACTGCGAAAACTCGCAATTCCCTCGAGCGAAAATTCAGCGGCTAATACCCGCACAAAGCCCATAGAAGCCCTCCAAGAGCTGGAAAAGGAGAGACCGCGCATCGCGACGAAAAAAGAAAACGCGTCACGAGAGACAGAAAGCGCCTTTGAACAGAGAGAGAGAGGAGAGAGCGTGTTAGAGCATAGAGGAGAGACGTCGTAGGCCGTCGGCTTCGGCTGCAAGGCCATACGAGCGGCTAATTTATTTCCCGCTGACGCGATTAAGTCATCGCCCATCGGAGCTCCCTCTCGCCCCGTGTATCCACTCGCGAGCGAGCGCGTGAAAAACGAATCCGCTTTCCTTGACATTCCGCAGCCTCAGCGTTAGAGCGACCTCGCGAACCGTTTACGAGAGAGACGACACTGTCGCGCGCGTGTGTTGCAACGATTGCGCATACACACGATATAAGCGAGTACGCGCACGAGATGGATCTCTCTCTCTCTCTCTTTGTCTTCGAAAATTTGCGCCAGTGAGAAGCGATTAGAGCCGACTTATTCTAACGATCCGAAATCGCGGCTCAAGGCCAGAGTTAGACGATTCCAGGTAGTACAGTGCCTCTCGTGCGGTTGCCCAACGATTCTACGCCTCGCATTTGCATGTAGGTGTAACCACGCTGGGATTTGAATGTTTCTTTTTTTTTACGATGACGCTCGTGTGCCTTTGTACGACGCAGCGAGTGCAGAAAGGTCGTTTTTTACGGCTGAGAAGGTCCATTAGAGCGATCTTAGATTGCGGAGTGGCAGCTTGATTGAAATTTTCGTTGTAGGAGGGAGAGGGACGGGTTATGTCACTGCGTTGAAAATTGGTAAAATTTAAATGACTTTGGCCCTGAGGCTCGCGTTTACGTGTGTGCGCGTATGTGGCTCAAGTTCAGCCGAACTACTTCCTGCTTCTAACTCGTTTGATCGTCCGCTGCAGCATTATTTTAATATACGCAGTGCTGACGCTGCTGTTTTTAAGCATTTCGGATCCTATACAGACTCGCGTTTTTCGCGTCGGCGAACGCGCGCATATATTTATAATAATCGTCGTTAGATCATATCGCGTATAGAGATTTTATTATTCATAAGCGGCGAAGCAGCGATAGGGCGCATGTATCGCGTATAAACATGCAAATCGCTTTCGGCATACATTAGCGTTTTATCACATCGCGCAGCAATTATTATACACACATTGATTTTTCCAGAGAGCTCATTAAAATAACCTGCTTCGAAAATGGAAATCCGTCGTGTAGTTCTTTATTGCACTCGCGCTGTTTTGCATTTTATAATCGAAGAAAACGACGACTCGCGGTTCAACGAAACTTGAAAAAACATAGATTATCGATTTTTTAATCTTCCGAAAAGCCGTCGGCGTCGTAGGTAAAGAATTTCGAAAAAAAAAAGAAGAGCGAATAAAAAAAGAAATAGTCAAAGGGCGCAGCAGCTGACTCTGCTATAACATACAAAAGCGGCGAGTTTCGCGTGTTTGGGCCGAAACAAAGGCTCGCGAGAAGTCTAGTGACTAATAGAGAAGGAGAGAATAACTGCTAGCATAATGCTCGCGGTCGATCGAAAAAGAGAACCCCCGTCGGCGGGGCCTTTTCGGAAAGCAGCGCAACAGATGCTGGTCTTATATTGCGAGTACGCTGGGGTTTCCGCAGGTGTTCGATGACTCGTTTCCGTAAACAAGCTGGTTCGAGAGAAAATCGAGGTTTACGAGCGCACTCGAAGCTTGGGCCAAGCCCGTGTGTGCGTTTGAAAAAATAAAGATAGCGAAGATCTCTCGCGAGGACATCGTTATACGAGCAGAGCCAGAAATAGAGGAAAATCCAAGAAAAAAGGCGCCTCTCTCTCTCTATCTGAAAAGGCGCATTTGAAAGTCGACCTTCCTCGCATCATCATCGGCATCATCTGTGCAGGCTCTCTTTGTATTCAGGCGGCGAAGAAAGAGGAGGATCGTGCGTGTCGAAGGGCTTCCAAAGAGTTAGGAAAGAAGCCGAAGGAGGTCGGCAGAAGGCGCACCGGATACACACACACACAGACATACCAAGCGAGAGATAAAGAGTGGAGGGGAAACGGCAAGGTTAGATTACGAAACTCCGGAGCACATCCAAGGTCTGTACATCCATCGCGTCCTCCTCCTCATCCTCCTCTTATATACGACGGCGGCTCTTTCCTGATTGCGCGACCCTTCTTCCCATTTTCTCGCGCTGCGAATGTGGTACACTGCCGGCGTGTTGACGGAGGCCCTACCGCAACGGCGACATTCTAACGCTGTTAGGACGAGAGACGTATCGGCGAGCGAGGAATGGAATTTGCGGGATACCGCGAGTATCCGTTTGACCGCGGCGAAGTTTTGATAATTAGCCGAGAGGGATAGATGCTAATGGCTCGACTAATATTGAGCGAAAATTTTTGATAATCGGATTTCGAGACCATCTGCAGACGCTGAATAATCGAGGCTAATTTTTGCATTATCGCGGGGAGAATCGTCGTCGTCCGCGGGACTGCATCTCCGATGAGAGTTAATTGAGTTATATCGTCGAGATATCGTGAATCCATCAAAGAAGGGAGAGGTGTGCGTATATATAGATCTCTCGATGCCAGATAATTGTCTATAAACGGGGGGAGGATCCTCGAAAAGGGATGATCGTGACTTTCTGTATTGCGCCTTTGACCTTCGGAGGAAACTCATAGACGGCCTTTTCTTGCCGCCACCAAGATGTATACCTATACATACACGCGCGGAAAATCGAGGAGCAGCACATGCTGCCGTTGTAATCGATCATCCCGCCTTCATGTTCTTCGGATTTTTTTCACGCGAAAAAGAGTTGCGTCGAAATTAGAGTCGGACAAATAGTCGAGGGAGAGGAAACACATGTAGAATCGGAATCGAATCGCGAAAGTATATATATAGGGATCGAACCATTCAATTACACCGAGAAATCGAAGTGATATTTTACCCGAAGCAATTACGGACGTTAGTATATACAGACAGAGAAAATTTTCGCCGCCACCCCAATCGGCCGAGTAGAATTATTACACATATCGAGAAATTCCCTGCAAACGTACCCTGTAGTGCTTATACACGCCGACTAATGAAGAAAATTTTCTTCCCGCAAAGCACACGCCTGTCTCGCGGCAGCCGAAAACGCCCGGAACGATCGAGGGAAGCATATATACAGGAGCGAAGGCGCCCGGGTGAAAGAGCCGTATATATTCCTCGCTGGCAGGCCTTGACCTATTTCGCCGGGTGGCGCCAAATCGAGCGTCGGCTCCTCGCAAGTATATATGTAGGGGACGAAGAAGAATAAGAAGAAGCAGAAGAAGGCGCCGAGAGAGAGAGAGAGAGAGAGAGAAAGAGCCTAGGAAGTCGTAAAGGACGCTCGAGAGGGGGCGCATACTGCTGCAGGGATACGCGGAAAGGCACATAAAAAGTGGGGGGGGGGGGGGGGGAAGAGAACATAACGGGGGTGCCTGCGAGTGTAGACCGAGTAAAAGAGGGAGGAAAATCAATGCCGACGCTGCAGCCGACGAATCCAGGAGGTCGAGGGAGAGATCCCCACCGCGGGTACTCCCTCTCTGGACGCGAGTTTCGCGCGCGCGCGCGCCCGAAAGGGAGAGTTTGCCCTTGCCGCTGCTGCCTCATCCTTGAGAGGTTCGGCCCGATGGGAGAAAGAGAGAAGACGGGACAAACAACCCCCTGGCTTCAGTTTTCGATTCTGCCTCTCTATCCGCGTGTACGAGAACGAGAGAGAGAGAGAGAGAGAGAGAGAACCATAACCTACGCAATGGTCCACTTTCCGCGGGTATACCTTCGCGATCTGCTTTTTCCAGCATATACATATATACAGCTGTACGCGTTGTATCTCTCTCTCTGCTCCCCCGTATATATATACACACCCTTCGCGCGGACGGGGATCGAAGGAGGTATAGTCCCTTCGGATGTTTGGGTCGGCGAATTATATGCGGGCGGATCCGCGCGACGACACCACGGCTTTGTTTTCCTTACATACATGCTCGAGTCAGGTGTTTCCGCCTTTGCGCAGTCAGTAGTCAGCTGAGAGCTTTTCGGTAAAACTACTCGGGAGAGCGACGGGCAACTGTGCAAACAGTATATACACTGCACGCTGATATTCGAGGAAAAGTCTTTATCTGAAAAAACTACGCATATACGCACGCGAACAAACAACTCGCCCCCCGCATATATCGATCGCTCCGGCAGCTTATCTGCGCAAAAAATTTGCAGCTTTCGCCCGGGCGCCACTGCGGCGACACGACCTCTTCCTCTCTCCTCGCGGCGAAAAAGAAGAAACTACGCGCATTCGTACGTGTATATACCTAACACACACGCACACTAAAGCGTCGAGCGGCACGTGCACTCACACATGCAGCCCATCGCGTGAGCTCGACTCGCTCGTTTTATCTCGCGCGCTTTTTGTCGGCGCTTTTTTTCGAGCTTCCGATTCAACCTGGAACACATACAAAAAAAAAGGTCCTCAGAGAGACAGAAAAAAAAATTCTCTGCTTTTCCGGTGCACGCGTACAAACACACAAGCTCTTTGTGCGCCTGGTCGCTCGCGAGATTATCAATTTCCTACTCGCGTTTTTTTCCACCTATAAAATACGCGCTCTCGTTGCGTCGAGTCGGCTCAGTTGGCGCCCGTTAAATTTTCGTATCGATTCGACGGTGCGTGCAGGACTACTATGTGCCCGCGCAGTGTGTAAGAGAGCTGCGAGCAGGTGGCGCGGCCTCGCGAGCGCGTCCAAAAGCTTCGGCAATGTCGTCTGCACGCAACGCCGGACTCTATATATCGTGCACGCACTGGCCTCTATACTACTGCGTCGAGCGCCGAATCTATATCTACATAGCGCGAGCTTTTTGCGCAATCGATGCGAGCTTTACGAGTGGAAATTCGAAATAGCAGTAGTAGATGGATACAGCTGCGGGCTTATGCAGACACGCACATTCGGCGCCAAACTAGACGAAGACGTCGCGCTGATAAAGCGCTGTAACTGATTGCGCGACCTTGTGACGAAACTACGCGCCATAAGGTTATTCCACAACGAGCGCTGCTGTCTTGCTCTCTCTCTCTCTCTCTCTCTCTCTCTCTCTCGGATGTGACCTTAATAGACACTCTCGTCGTCGAGAAAAGAGAGACGCGCGTTTTTCAGCGCGAAAAGTTCTTATCTCAGTACAGTTTTTTTCTTTATCTGCCTAGTGTACTAACATGTAATGCGCTCCCGCGATCGAGAGCTATACTATTGAAATGTTCCACGACACGGGACTGACTTTGCACGATGCTATTTGCTCAATTGGCTCAGACTCGCACACACCGGCTCTCTGGTTTTCCTCGACGCGGCTCCGTTTTTTTTTTTTTTCTTATGGGTATAATCGTTACACGCTCGCGGACAAAAGAACTCGGATTTTCATGAATTTCCGCAACGAGAAGCGGATCACATGTCTCGCGCGCGGGCGAGCCTTATCAATTCGATACACACAGCCGATTAGAGAGAAAAAAGAAACTTGTTTTTAGCTGCCTCTATGCGTGTACATAGACGCCAGGCGAATTCGGCGTTGCGTAACTCTCGGCTCTCTATCGATGCTGATCTATATGCCCCGTCTCTATTGAGGAGAATTATAAGAGAGAGAGAGAGAGAGAGAAAAAGCGCGTCATCGATGCTGCCCGCTCGCGCTTGGATTAATCCATCGAGATACGATCTGCGCCGGATTCCTGGCGTATATATAGGAAAAAAGCCATACAAGAGCAGCTCCGTGAAATCTCGTTATCCCGCTCTTTGAGAATAGCCGTGAATTATTAATTAAACGAGGAGTGATAGAGGGAGGAGAACGAGACAAAAAGTCGCCCGAAAACTAATCTTCCACCGAACAAAAACACTCCCCCAATCGTATATACGACGTCCCTCGTGCAATCGCATCGCGCGCAGAGCCGAACTCACTGCACTAATCACTAATGCACGGGACAAACAGTGAGAGAGAAGAGCCGTCAAACGAAATAATCGGGTAAAGTCGCTCTCGCTCTCGAAATCGTTTAATTCCGAGCGGCCTGCAGGAGGAGAAAAAAGTGCAGAGCCGAGCAAACGGCGGCATTTAATTTTATTCATTCGAGCCTCCATTGTTTCCTACGATGAATGTGCGTAGGACCTCATCGCGACGATAGGGTTACAGCTTTGTCAGCTCGCGCTGCATCGCGCGCATGGGTGTCGTGCGTGCCTGTACAGCGAATTTTATTTTACACGTTAACGAAAAAAAAAAAAAAACTAATGGTTTATACATACTAAACGACATCGAAGGTCGACGCGCGCAGGTATACGCGGCAAGCGGCGGTTACAGCTAGTTTAAAATTCAAAGTCTATAAGGCGAACGGCATTAGAAACACTATACGCGCGGCCTGGAATCGAATGCCGTTAATCATTCGAGATCGCGATCTAAAATTCGAACGAGCACACACACATGAACCTAGCGCGGCCCTCTGTGACTGCTATGACCAGCGTCGATCGTAAATCACGTCGTCGTCGCCGTCTTCGCGCGGTCGCACGCAATAACGAGATCGCGGTTTCTCCTATATACATATACGCAGAGTGACTCGGGGGCATTAATAACAATAATCGCGCACGCGTGTGTAGTACCACTGACGCAAATAGTTACATTGTTACAGAGCCTTGTGTGTCTATGCGCTGCATGACACGGTCGCGGCTCGGCGAACCTTTTAATTCTCGTCCCCGACCGCGCGCGCTTTTTTTCTTTAATTTCGGGTAATTGGTCGGATTAGCCGTTTGACGGACAATTTAATTGGCCGACCTCGGGGTGGCCCTATACACGCCTAGAAATGATTCGAAATTCGTTTCGATGCTTTCTAACGATTCGCAATGCGCTGCATGCAAAGTGTGTAGGAACAAAGCGGAATTTTTCATCGAGCTCGCGGCGAAGAAAAACTCGCAGGAGGAAAGGGGAGAACGCGAGGGGGGCGCATTAATGCCGCGCAGTGTACATCCGGTGCGTCGCCGGCTGCGCTTATCGCTAATGCTCATCGCGCGCCTAGACAAGTGCCCGCGTATGCGTGTATGCGCACAGCTAGCTCATAGATCGTTAGACGTCGCCCGCCTAAACCGAGACCGTTATTACACGGAAGCCGCACACGGCCGAATTAGGCATCGCAGCGCACTATATAGATTCGTGCGCCGTGTGCAATACCGATGCCGACGAAACTTTCTATACATTGCGCGAGTTGCAGTATATCCGAGTGATTATACACGACGTGTCTCGTTTAATTACGATAAAAGCGCGTCGCATGCTCGGAAATTCGAGCTTATTGAGAGCTGTCGGCTCTAATGAAATTAGCTTGATTATATAAAATGTATAATGAGAATATCGAGAAAGAGCGCTAGCATTATAGAGGCAATATCCTAATGCAAATGACGGAGAAGCGTAGACGCGCAGCCTAAAATAATCCGACAAATGAATTATTCGAAACTTTAATCATCGCAGACGAATTCCCACTCTCCGCGTGCTCGCGCGTCCCTCTCGCTCGCTCCGCGGGTGAAATTCAAAAATGCCTAAAACGCGTATGAAAGGGTGAGCCGGCGCGAGCGGGGGTGGCAAAAAAGTCCGCAGTGAGCGCTCTTCCCGTCCTCTTTCTCTCTCTCTCTCTCTCTCTCTCTTTCTCTCTTTCGGCGGTGGACGAGTAGTACAGCGGGAAAAGCTCGAAAATTAAAAAGCCCCCGTAAATCGCAGAATATTACGGACGGTATATCACGCGGCTGCCTCTCGCTCTCTGCGCGTATATATAAAAGCTCGGAGCACTCGGCTGCAAAGAGAGAGAGAGAGAGAGACGGAGGCTTAATTCGGCTTACGCCGTGCCTACCCGCAGCGAATGAGAGAGAGAGAGAGAGAGAGAGAGAGAGCAGAGCTCGGCGCATATCGGCGCGGCAGCGCCACTCGCTCGATCAATACGCAGCGCCGCCAGGGGGATGTGCCACGTCCGTCCGGTGTGCGTACATGCCTAAAAAAAGCGAACGAGCGAGAGCCGGATCCCCGGGCTTGCGAGAGATGCACGCGCTACGTCTGCTGATCGCCGCGGAAAAACTCGAGGGTGGATGAGAGAGAGAGAGAGAGAGAAGGGAGTGTAGCAGCAGGGGATTCCTCGGTTGATATGGAGCTTCTCTCGTTATGCCCATAGTTGCCGGGGAGGAAAATGCTCGCCGATGGGAAATGCATTTATTTTGATTAAGCGCGCGGCTATACTGATGCAACATTCAGGCGCGGTCTGACGAGCTCGGCTGTTACTACTCGTATAATATTAACACAGCGCCGTGCGCGTATCAGCTCTTCCTCTCTCTCTCTCTCTCTCTCTCTCTCTCTCTCTCTCT
>QLSS01000003.1:2992914-3107360 GCA_024372645.1 Trichomalopsis sarcophagae
AGAGAGAGAGAGAGAGAGAGAGAGAGAGAGAGAGAGAGAGAGAGAGAAATAATTTGGGGTTATAGATTGGCATTTTATCGAATGGGTAAAAATTTGCCCGCGCGTGCTCGAAAGCTGTAATTATCCCTCAACGAGCTACCACCTGGTCCTTTGTGTTTTGCGCTCGTTGTTTCTGGAATAATCCATTGTATACTTATTGCGTAGTATACCTCGCACTCGTCGACCGCTGCATCCTCATAACGCGCGCAGAGCGCGGCGAGTTTGCATTTCGAACGGTTCGGCATAATCGATCAGCCGGATAATACCATGGCATTATCCCACGGGCCTCCCGACGAGAGTCCGAGAATCGCAAACCGCATAGGCTCCACGCAGAAGAGAGCAGCCTCGCGTGTCAAGTCTGCTTTATAGCCGATGGACAAAGGAGAGCCCTCGTAACGGTACCCGCGAAGCAGAAGAAGGAGAGGTGAGGAGAGGATGGGATAAAAAGGTTAAAAGAGAGAAGAAAGGAAGACACTCTCACCTCATTAGCCTCTTCTGGGGGCTGTCGTAATAGTGCGCGGCCGAGTAGACGTTGGGCAGCGAGTAGGTGGGCGCCGGGGATGGGGGCGCGGGTGTCGGGGTCCTCCTTTTGATGCCCCTGGACAGTCCGTTCTCCGATGCCTCGGCGCTTTCGGCAGCCGTTGCCTGTGCCGCTGTGCCGCCGCCACCGTTGTTGTTGTTGTTGTTGTTGTTGCTACCGGCGCTGGCGTTGCTGCTGTTGCTGCTGCCGGGCTCTGTGGGCGAGTTATTGTTCTCGGCCGCGTGCCTCTGCGCCACGGCCAGCTTCTCGTGCTCTATCGACAGACCCTTCACCTGTCGGCCCGGGAACAAAGATGCGAATATCTCAGTAACGTCCGTAACGAAGCAATTGCCGCAATGGCGAATCGACACCTACCTGCAGACACTCGGCAGCTTTGAGAAAAGAACTGAGCGACTCCTGGGAGACGTGGACCTCGCCTCGGTACATGAACTCTAGCAGCGCCGCCATGTTGTTGGCGCTCGTACCGTCGAGGATGACGATGAGGCCCGCCGGCGAGGGCGGCATGCCCTCGAACAGCTCCTGGAAGTGCTTGCTGCATGCTGCCAGGATCAATCTGTGTGCTTTGAATGTGACGCCTGAAACGAGAGAAAAGAGGTGGACCACATGAGTATTACGAGAGAGATCCGTATCCAACCGCACCGCGAGAGAGAACAAAGATCGATTAAAGATTCCGTGTCGAGATTTCTTGGCGCGATCGCCGCTCCGATAAGCCTTTGTCGCAATAACACACACGCGCGCGCGCGAGTATGAATGGACGCGGACTTCCTTGAATGCAAGTGTAGCTTTTTTTCAATCCATTTTTTTTTTTGCCACCGCTCACTTTCTCTTTCGCTCTATAGCGCTCGCGCGTGCTCTTTTTTTCGGTGCACCTTCTTTGTTCCCGGGGCCGAGGTCGTCGCCGGAAAAAAAGGCGGCCGATTTAAAAGTACACTCGTATAATATTCAAATCGGACGGAAACACGTGCGCGCGTGTGAACGCGAGCAGAAGTGACTTTTCCATTTTATAGGCACGCACATTCGACTGTTTTTCTTTGTTTTTCCCGCGTTGCATTACGCTCCCGCGAATAATATTCGGTCGTTGAACTTGGCAGAGCGGAGAATCTCTTGGCTGACCCACACTCCCCCATCTACGTTCTCTCTTCTCACGCCTTTTTTGTGCCGCACACATGCGCGAGTGGGATCTCGTTCCGCGGAAATTTCGTATCCGAACCCTTTTTCTCATTTTTTGCTCCTATAACCGACGCCGAATAAGTAGGCCATCTTCGGCAAGGATCTTTCAGAGAGAGAGAGGCTGTACGTTATAATATAATTGACCGTCCGCGCGAGCTGTAAAGGAGAGTCTCTTTTTTAAGATGCGCGCATAGTTGATGAAGGTAACACGATATATATTATGCGCCAACGACAATGAGGCGTCATTGCGCCGCAGCCGCTGCGGCTGACGCTGCTCAATGCGCTTTCAGGAGGTTTCCTCGGGCCCATTCTCTTACGCATATGTACGCATGTAGGTGTACGGAAGGCGAGGGTGTGCTGTCATTCAGGGCGTCAGCGCGGAACGCGGGAGACCGCATTACAATGGGACGTACGTAAGGTTCCTTACGGCTGCACTCGCAGGTACAGCGCGTAAACTTTTGTAAAACAAAAAAGATCACGAAGAGCGCTCGGGGAAGGCTTATACGAACCGTTATCCCCCGGGAAAAAAAAAAAAAAAAGAATAATCGTCCGAACAGCGATTGCTAGCTCGTTGTTTACGCCCTGACCACCAAAGCAGAACGGCCCGAGGCGTGCGCCTATATAGCATAACAGCGCGACGCTCATATGCGACAAGCATCAGAAGAGAAAGGTGCGCGCGTGCGATGAGCTCCGAGAGTGCGCCATGCTTTGAGCTCTTGATTTCCGTGCGGCTCTCGCGGTGGGTATATATATAATATCGGCCCGGAGTGGGAAATAAAGAGAAGAAAAGGAAAGCCGGCGAGCGAGCGACACTGTCTATATAGACCAGGTGTAGCCATAAAGGAGAGCCACCTGTCTCCTTCGCGGCTTCACGGATGAGTCCTCGATCGTATCTTCTTGTTCACGGCGTTTCCTATACACGCGGGGAAAGTCGGAAAGCCGAGAAGCGCAACTGGATACGCGTGCGATTCGCCGTTGTATTATCGTTATAGATCGAGGATTATTTTTCGACGTTATTTGCCAGTGCCGAATAACATCCGCTGCAAACTGCGCGCGTTACGCAATACATAAGACAGTCCGCGAGTGCGATAAATTTAATCCGCCCGCCGTCGCCGCGAGCGTCATTTTGTTTGATAAGCGCAGAAAACACATCAGCGGAGTGTAATCCAATAATAAAAAAAAAAAAGAACGATTAAAACGAGCTCGCGCGTGCATCGAAGGTTTCGGAAAGAACACTGCGGATAAACAACTGCTTAATGCCGACCCAATTGCTTACGATTAATGAACGATTCGAATCAGATGCGCGTATACACCACACCGCGAGAGAATTCAAAGTGGATCAATGTCAGAATCGAATAATTATGCCTCGTCGTCTATACAATGCAATTCCGAAGAAGCAATAATATAGCATCCGACGTATAGTTCAAATATTGATCCAACCACGCACGTCTATACGAGGTATTTTTAACCGCGTCGGGGAAAAAAAACAACATATTTTGAGGTCAAAGCGTTGCTCAATTACCGAGCGCGAGCGCAAAAGTCTCTCTCTTTGAAAAAGCGCGCCGCGGCGCGCGTTTATTTAAACTCAGCCGCCGCTGCAGGCGTCGACCGATATAACGCGTGCTCTCCCTCCTCCCTCCTCCCTCCTCCCTGCGCGCATCATTAACCCAAATTCGAAGCAGGCGCGTGCAGCATTATCGCGAGCAGCATAACACCGGAGGAATTTCGCGTTATCTCGGGGGCACTCGGCTCTCTCGATCCGCGTGCACATGTGCAAATTTCGAAACGCGCGCGGCGATAAGCAGCCGGCGGTGTGAACGGCCGCGACGCGTACACAAACAACCGTGTGTCGTATATATAGGTATATCGAAGGAGAGGAGATCGTGTTTTGCTCGATCGGCTGTCGATAAGAAGGTCGACGCCGGAGACGCTTGGCGATTTCGAGATGCACGACGAGTGTATGTGTGTGTGTGTGTGTAAGGTTTCTTTTAAGGCTTCGCGAATCGAGAAAATCTGGATTTAAAAAAACTGGATGTAAAAACTGTACGACTTCCTACTTCTCCGACGGACAAAAGGTTATAAAACCAACAGCGATTATTACGTATAGCGACGCGAACAAAAAAGTAAAGAAAAAGAAGCAGCCCATCTGCAGGCCACTTGCGTAATTGTGGACGCAACACACATCGGAGTCAGTCAGAGAGAGAGAGAGAGAGAGAGAGAAAGAGAGAGAACCCACTCCTAAAATTGTGTCATTATCCGCCGGCTCACGCACGGCGCACACACGGTTATATCGTATATATAGCATCAGCGGCGCCATATCTCTCTCGCTCGCATACACTCGCGAATTGCCCTCCACAACGAGGCCATTGACCCGGTTCGCTGCGTGGGCGCACTCGGCACTCTCCGTGTGCCGCGAAAATACACGCATAGCAGCTGCCAAGTATGTGTGTGTGCGAGTGGGGGAGGAAGAAGAAAAATCATTTGGAAATGACTGTGCGCGCGCGCTCGTCGACCCCGGGAAAGGGTCGATGACCAACTTGCAAGGTCGTGGATATTTGGATTTATGTCCCGAATTTCTTTCTCGCTGCGCTGAACCTATCCGCTGTATAATTTTTTTCAAGCGACGACTGTGCTCTAATTGGACTTTGAAACTCGTGGCTTTTCTTATTGATCGAAAATAAAAAGCGATGAGCTAACCCTGAGAAAATGCATTCCTCTACCATCGAGTTCCCGAAACTGAATCACGCGTTATCGCACACGCAAAGTGACGCAACAGCAAGCGCGAAACGAAACAACAAAATCACCGCGCGCAGCAGCACAACAAGTTACGTACGGCCAAAGGCATGCGCGAACGCTCATCACGAACCAGCGCCCGAGGGCATTGTTCCTGGAAGAAGCGCCGAAAAAAAAAAAAAAAAAAAAAAAACAACATATATAAGGAAGGTGAGTCGCAGAATTTACGAAGGGTCATGGCGTAACGAGATAAACGACGGATAAGCGCAGATATTGCTCGCGCGCGCGCGCGCGCGGAAGCTTTTGTTCGCGAGTGTTCTTAGCTCTATATAGCACGCGAACGCTCGCGTTTCACGCTGGCGCAGCGCGGACGATTAGTCCGCTGCTGGACGTTCACCTCTCTTTCGTTTTTTCGGCATCAGCGAGCGCTCTCATCGATTTCACTTCCATAAGGACACGCGCCAGCGCTCGATATCAATCGGCGCATGCGAACCAGCGCTGCACTGTACTCCTCCCACAATTTTATTTTTTTTTTCGTTCGTTCGCTGTTGGTCTTTACCCACGCGGATTTCGATAAGACCTCTTGTTATGCAGCGCGAGAGGGAGAGCCGCGAGGTCGACGAACTTGTTTAACAATATAATAAAGCCGTGTGTGCGTAATCGCGCGTATTTTTAGATGAAAAGGGGTTCGGCCGAGCTTTCGCGTGCCAGCGATACTCGCTCTGCGCTAACTATTGTATATACACTCGAGAAGAGATGGATGTTATTCACGGAGAGTACTCGTACACTCACTTCCGCGACGGCAGGTGCAAATTATGCAGATATAGTTTCGGAAAAGCCAGAGGGAAAATCCGATCGTTTGCACGTGCCGTCTATTTTCGTAAAAGCGAGCCAGCATGCACGAGAACAAAAGTGTTGTTTCCCTCTTCAAAACCATCTGTCGCTCCTCTCTCTCTCTCTGCATAGCTTCGCGTAATTGATTTCCACGAAGCTCCGGCGAGTCCCGAAAATCAGGCCAGGGTATAATATATTAATCGTTAGGCGCTTTATGGGGGGACCGGTTCTCTACCGCCAGAGCTCTCTCTCTCTCTCTCTCTCTCTCTCTCTTCCTCTCCTTTTCACGGGCCCCCGTATCTCTGCTCGGGGGAGTATAGCGAATAAAAAGAGAGACGAAGGAGAGAGAGGGAAGACGACCAAGATTGCGCAATGGAGCGCTGCACTCTTCCTGGTCTCGAATCGCTGTTGGACGGCGGTAGTGGCGGCTATTCATAAACCGAAGGCCAATCGACTTTACGGGGGAGGGCTGTGCTCGCTCACTCTCTCGAGGGTAACGAACTTGCGTATGAGCTCGCTTCCGAATTCGATACCTCCGCGAAGGCACGCTGCTGCGCTTTGCTGTTTTTTTTTATTTAATTTTTTTTTTTCTACCTTACGTGATATCGTCGCTACGCTGATCTCGGGTGTGAGTGTGGGTAAATGAATCTTCGGAGTGTAAGAGCTTTCAGAATAAACAAAAAAGAATTACAAAGGAAGCCGCCGCGTAACCTACATACCACCCGAGTGTGTATACCCCGGCAGCGAGAATCCATAACTCGGGGCTGGCACGAAAGAAAGAAATAAAAAAAGAACTGCCGCGGCAGCACGAGAAAAGCTCCGAGAGAGAGAGAGAGAGAGAGAGAGAGAGAGAAAAGGCAGGTCTCTCGCGAAAAGCCATAAAAGCAGAGGTTATCGCCCGGATCATCGAGAAAAGCCTCTGCTGTGCGTTCCGTACAAGGCCACAGACGGCACGCCTTGCACGATACGACGAGTGACGTATATAGGCAAGCTCGCGGAAAAGGAAGCGAATGAGAGGACGATAGAAAGATAGATAGTCTCGAGTAAGGACATCGGGCTTCGCGTTTATATAGCTCGGCTGTGCTCGCAGTAACATAATAACACACATCGCTCGCAAGAGAGAGAGAGAGAGAGCGAGCTGAGCTTGATACAAGCACACACACACACACATAGAAGAAAAAGATGCGATAGAAGCGTATAGAGCGCTTTTATACATATTGGAAGTGGAGCCGGGAGAGCCAATAGGAAGGAAGGGATTGGCGGTCAATGCCCTGGCAAGGTCGCTGCTGCTGCTGCTCTCTGCTGCTGCAAAATAAAGCTCTCTCTCTCTCTCTCTCTCTCTCTCTCTAGCTTTTTCGTGTGCGTACGCGTCGCTCGATTTCGCCGGGGCCAATCGAGCTAGCTCTCCCCCAAACGCGCGCGCGCGCGCGCGGCCAATAACCGCGTGGGATCAAGGTCGCGCGCGAGCTTCTCTTCCGTCTCTCTCTTTCTCTCTCACTCGCTCTCGCTCGCTTCTGCACATGCCGATAAATATATACTGCAGAGCAATGACACCCGGCGATGACGACGCCGACGCAACGAGCGAATATGTGTATTAGATAAGAGCGTTGCGCGTGCGGTGAGATATATATTATGTGTCTTCGCGAATATGTATATACATATAAGCTCTCGCTGATGCCACCGCCGGGAATTACGAAAGCGCAACGCGGGCGGCGTGTTATATATACAAACGCGTCTTCTGTGTGGGTGCGCTGTGCTGGTGAATAAATATTTGAGGCCGTTTTGTTATACAAACGGCGCGCACAGTCGGTGCCGGAAATTTCGAAGAGATGATTGAAGTTAGCTGATGGAGTGTGCGAGTGGATAAATGGCTCTCTCTCTCTCTCTCTCGTTTGAAGCAACTTATCGACGTGGCGCTGAAGTTCGCCCAAAGTTGAAGATAAAAATCTGCCGCTGGAAACTCCGCCGGTTCTTTTATCGAGGACATCGAGGCGATGATTAATTCGAGTTGTCTCGTTCGAAAAACAATCTGCATAAAAAGGCCATCGCCCGCATCGCAAAAAATTCACGCACCGTTATACGCATGCAGGTAGTTTCACCACACCTATGCGAACGAATCTTATCGAGAGACAATTATTAAAACCTTAAGCACGCACACACATTGACTTATCGTTATCTCGCTCGACTTCGCTAGTCTCTCGGATCATCGACACTTCCCTCCGTATTAATACACGACGCCCTTTCGTGCACACCCTATAAAGGCGGAAGTAAGCGCGGGTCGACGGAAAAAAAGGAGCGATGCTCCGAATTTCGGGGTCGCGAAAAGTTCATTGACGCCCCTGCCAGGCAGTGTAGCTCGTAATTATTATTAATGCTAGAGTGCGTGCACGCGCGTCTCGATCGATCGATCTCTCGAGCTTTTCCACGTGTACTTTACGTAAACGGCCGAGAGGTTGGATTTTTTTCGTCTCCCTCCCTCGAACTCCACACGTCGGCTTTGATTTTTCGGCCGGAACTTTCTTGGCGGCGGAGAGAGATCTCGCGAAGGGCTGAAAGGGTCTTTGAGACGCCTGCAGTTTCTTACAAGCATTATTTCCGAGCTATTTTTACAGCGTCTACGCCAAAAGAAGCACAACGAATATACCCAACCGCGAAGGAAAAAATGTTCAAGCGCAGCGGGCCGGCCTCGCGATAGCAGATAATGCCGCGCTTTTATCTTTGGCGGGAGTATATAGTAGAATACACGCGCACTACGGGATGCGCGCCGTGGGCTCTATTCGCTCGTCTATACACACATACACGCAGCCGCTAAAAATAAAGCGCGACATCATCAAGCCTCTCGCGCGCTCGCTCTCTGCACAGACTTATCTATTGTGAAAAAGACCGAATTCGCCGCACGTGGATCGAGTTTCTCAGTCGGCGAGGCCAATGCCAGCGCGGAAAACGCGCGCGCGCGCGAGAGAGAGTTCGTTTTTTTTTGTTCTATCTCGGACTTTTTGCCGCGCACAGCTTTTAATCTTTTTTTTTCTCTCTTTCCGCGAATGATCGCAGAGGCGTGATAGATTCGAGAGCTGGAAAATCGAGATGGGAATCGGCGTTTTTTCACGGTGACACGACCGGATAAACCGGTTTCCGAAACGTGTTTCTGATATACAATGTATATAATTCGGAGAGACGCACGTGATGCGTTAGAGACCACGTTCGCGCGTACAAAAGATTTTTGCACGTGGGTAATTAGTATTTCGAGTAAGGAGCGTCTTGGCGCCAAGAGTTTTCGTATTGTAAGCCTGTGTGGAAAGTGTATGGATAGTCGAGGCGTAGGAAAAGAAACACATGCAGGTATAGCTAATAATGTGAATGAATTCATTACGCAGCCGCTCTCTAATATTATATATATCATAAATCAGGATTTCTAAACCTCGTCTCTCACTCTCACGAGATTCACATCGCAATTACGAAAATTTCTCACGTAGCTCTTTCAATAATAAAACTCCTAGCCGCGAATTCACTGCGAGTACACACACACACACACACATACATTCTCGGAAAAAGACGTATAAGCCGAGCGCGAGAGCGAGTAATATAAAAGAGCAGCATCGTAAAAACGAAAAATAAAAGCTAACGCGCGTAATTTTATTTTTTCCTTCTCATTATGTGTAGCCAGCGCCGCGCGTATATTAGCAATGCGCGAGATATCTCGGGGCGCATGCGGGCCGTGATGTAACTCGCGCGCGGCTAGTAGTAGAGAAAAATAGTCGGCGCGGTCGTCTTTTTTTTTTTTTTTTTTTTTTAACAGCCGCGTATGTGCGTACGTACATCAGATAACGCGAAAAGCGCCGAGAGGGACGTTCGCGCGGCTTATCTCCGCGATGATGTACGCTCGCGAGCGAAGAGTATGTGTGCTCGGCGGGCTTTCGCAAGCGTTTCCTTCACCCTGAAATTCGCTGTGTGTATTGTAATGAGCAAGCCGAGTTGTTTTTCTTTCGTCTACACGTAGGAATATCCACGCAGTGTAAACGTCGCTGCTGCATCTGTTTAAAAACTCGTGTACGTGGCTGGCAGACGTAATTTTTCCGAGCCTAGAAATCGTGCTCTTTCTCACAAGGTAGAATCGCTCGTATACGCACCGAGTTGCAGTGCCTTATCAGCAGTAGTAATTAACTAGCGCTTTATCGAGGTATAGCTTTTATCGCTGACTTATTTATGCCCGGTTCGACGGAATCGAGATCGATCGCCGATGATTGGGAACGAAATAGTTGGCGTCGGTGGCGTGTGAAATTCTAACGCTCGCTCCGCGAAAAAAAAAACGAACAAACCAGTAGAAAAACCGCAGAGAGAGAGAGTCCCGTTACACGAGCGAAAAAGCGCAAGCGGATTCGCCACACGCAAGCGGCAGAGATAATGCGAGAAAAAAACACGAGCTGTATAATACGGCGCACGCGTGTGTATAAGCGAGAGCGGGAGGATGTCAATGGCCGGTATCCTGTTGCATCAAAGTGCCACAACCTTGACTCCCAGGAAGTGCGAGGTTTGGCCATCGGGGCGCGTCGCGCTGTGTGTGTTTGCGTTCCAAGTGCGTTCACTCCGCCGCCCCTCTTCCTATACGCGCGCGTAACGTTCTTCTTCTTCTTCGTCTTCCTCTTCGTGATTCGTCGGCTTCGCTCATCGCCTAGCTATTCGCTGTTTTTCTTTGACCTCTCTCTTTCGCCTTCTCTCTCTCTCTCTCTCTCCCGGCGAATCTACTTCAACTTCGCCTTTGTCCGTCCGTATCGGGTCGATTCTACTGCCGCGTGTTTTTCCTCGCTTGAGTGTGATATACTTCGACGAGCACATCGATGATAAAAAAAAAACAGGCCCGTAGAACGCAGCGAACGCCTTCATTTCCGCAAACAAGCGTATACGCTTTTCGGAGCAAAAGAAAAAAATTCTAACGCCGTTCTTTGTCTCTCCCACCGCGAGCGTTCGTCCCTCCTCCTCCTCGCCGCATCTTTTTTTCGTACATCATCTCCGCCGTTCCTCCTCCCATGCCGTCCCTACGCGAGGCACTTCTTCGTGCGCATCCGTCTCACTCACTCTCTCTTCATTCGGTCACACACCTCTAACCACGAGTGAGCGAGCGAGAGAGAACTGCGCGATTCCAAGGTCTCGAGCTCCTTGACTTCTTTCGGCGCCGCAAGTGCCTTGCACTCGCGGCCGCACGTGCGCGCTAACCGACATCTTTTTTTTCCCTGTCTTTCTATAATCGGATGCTGTATGCTTGCCGGAGAGTATAGAGTCGGGTTTCCGAACTTTCGACACGCTGACTAATATCGATCCCTCGTTTTGATTCAATTATGGCCTGGGATCGCAGCTATAGCCGCGCGGCCTGTTGTTTTTTCGATTTTCGTTAGAAAAAGGTTGCGCGCGCTTGCGTAAGCCGAGCTATATGCGTGTATAATAAAAAAGCGGTCGATGATGATGTGACTTCTAACGCTCAGCGGACCTTTTTCCGTGAAATTCGAGATGGGCGAATTTGGGCTTCGAATATTTTTTAGGATCGTTACGGCCCGTTCGAAATCGTTTATAAAAGTGAAAATAACGAGGGCGAGCGTTAGAAAAAAAAAATCATGACCTATTGCGACAAGGTCTTCTTTATCGTTATCGCTGTAAAACGTATGCGTGCGGCTGCGCGTACAGTATACACCGAATTTCAGGCCGTGGAGTAACCGATGACTTTTGTTCATAGACGGGCCCGTGGAAACGAGCATTTGAAATAGAGGGAACCTTGAGCGTCGTGAGCCAACTGTGTACGGTGCAAAAAAAAAATTATTTATCATAGCTGCAGCGCTATACAGTAGGCCTTGGCTAGTACTTTCAAAAATAGCATCGCGCTGTACACATAATCGAACGAGGCTCCAAAACAGGAAAGCCCGATTTCCCACGAGAAGCATCAACATTAACGAATTCCAAAAATTCCAGATGCAAATAAGCTGCATCTCAGCACTCTCTCTCTCTCTTTCTTCACCGTCCGAAATCACTGCCTCTCTGCTGCAAGCGCTCTAAAAAAAACTTAAAAAACCTCTCTCTTTCTCTCCCTCCCGTAGCGCATCGAGATAGACACATTCCAAGCTGCGCAAGCACCACGGCGTCGACCTAGTTTTTCCCGCTCGCTCTGCCTAACGCACGCGGCTGTCAGGCGCACATAACAAATGCGACAGACGCAACCCAGTCGATAATTCGGTGCTCGTTGCACACACGGAACAGCAGCGGTAGCGGCAGCGATGGCGTCTAGAGAGTGAGCCCATGACCTACATAGAAGCGGCAACGACGGCGGGGCCCCCGCGGCCACGTCTATGTGGGTCGCCACCGCATATGCTATATAGTCGTCTAGCTTTTTCGACGTTAGATATACACACTATATGGGCCATGTGCGTGTGTGCTTTGTACGCAGGCGGACGCGCCTTCGTTTGGACTGAGGCTCTAGCACATGGTAATTTTTATTTGCAGTGTCGCTCGGCGATGATGGACGATTTTTTTTCCATTTTCTCGTAGAGGATACACGAAAATTGACCGATAATTTTCGACGAGTGCACGTGTCTTCGTGAATTTTTATTCTGAGAGAAAGAGAGCAGCGTTTCTTTCGACACCGCGACAGCTTTATGACGGTATGCTTATAGCGAGAGCTTGCAAAAGCAGCCGCTTAGGAGTTTTCGTCATTTCGGATATAGAAAACTGCGCCGCGCGGAGACGAGCGTTTAGTCGATCCCGCCTTGAAAGAGAGAGAGAGAGAGAGAGAGAGAGAGAGAGAGACGGGGAACAAATTTTTCGAGCGCTTCGAATTAGCATGCGGGCTATTTTTGGAAGACTTCTAATCTCTAATGAGTGCTTGCGGCATATTATAATAGCGCGAAACGAGTTTTCGCCGTTCGAACGGTTTTGAAAACTTGAAAAATTCAAATCAGCGACGATCGCGACGAGAATACGTGAAATTCTTTTCCATACAACACGTATACAGTCGTCGATAGATTTCGTGTTGGAAATTCGATCGGGTTACGAGCAGCTATACGAAGCATCAAAATATATCGATCCGATGCGTACAACGAGCCAAGCAAGCGGCACACTATAAGAGCTCCGAGTCGTTATCTCCAGCTCTAGATAAATATAATGCGACTTCTGTTCGCCGCCGCGGAATATCTGCTCGATTCGAGTAGATTTTCATTCAAATTTTATCAAATGTTCAATCACTTTTACATATTCATTGTTTACGCTAGATAAAGCATCGGCGAACGAAAATTCGCTCCTCTCGAAAATGCCTCTTCTCTCTTTCTCATACAACATATAGTTATACATTCGAGCCGGAGATTACTACTTTCGAGCATAAGCGTTTGGTCCGTATTCCGGATATCCATCGGATATTCCGATCCCCATAATTCATTTACGATTCCCGCGCGAGTAGCTTTTCGTTATACATAAAACTACTCTCACTCTCCCGTCTACACCTCTATATAACATTATACGAATAATTCACAGCGTTCATATAAGCGCGCGCATATGCATGAGAAAAACGGCCGTAAAGATTCATCGCGTTTTTACGGAGGACCGCAGCGTGCGCGCTGTACCCGCCCCCTATAACACTAAAACTCAGCGGCAGTGAAATCTCAAAAGAGGGCCGACGACGGGCTCTACATGCGGCAAAAAGCGCGTACGCGCATGTATGCTCGCGGGCGCGCGCGAGAGAGTGACATCATGCACGGCTTTAGCCGATGCGTGTGTGTGTGTGTGTGTGTGTGTGTGTGTGTGTGTGTGCACAAGGCGTACATTCGAGCTGACAAAGAGTTGGCTTTTCTAGCCGCGCGCGAGCATGCATCGAATACGATCGGCGCTGCTGGCCCCTTCTAACAGCCGCGGCCGAAGCGCTGTTAGATCTAACTGTAACCCAGACCTACTTTGACTGCTTTTGGTCGCCGTTCACCGAGGCTGTTCTGCTGCTGCTCTCGCTGCTTGCCCAACCTCACCTTCTCCGCCGCCATCGCCGCAGCAGTCGTCTTTATATTGCTTGAGAGAGCCGCCTGTTAGGTTTTTCGCTTCTCTTCTCAGTCGAGATGGATGTATTTCAGTTGGGAAAGCCTTCGCCGAATTTACCACGCTTTTTCGACGCCGCCGCATTATGCAGCGTCTTTTCGTGAAAGAGTTTCGCGGCTGTATTGCTGGCACCACTGGTTTTTCCGTCATTGTTAGTTTATCGCTCGCGTGGAGAGTTATCAGTAGTAAGCCAATTATCGCGGTTTATCTCTTTGCTAGAACTCGAGAGTCTGCGGGTGGAAATAATTTTTCATGGACTTGCAACTTATCGTGAATTTTCGAAAAAACATGAAAAGAAACAAACGAAAAATCTTATCTATAAACTAAAGAAAAGTTGAGATAGAGTTAAAAAAGAAGTCTATGAAGATATCAAATCGCATAGTCGCTTAAAATTGCACAGTCCTGTTTATCAACAGTCACAGAGCGAGCGAGCGAGAGAGAGACGGATAATGTCACTTCTATATCGGCTTCCACGTGCTCCGCGAAAATTCCTTATCTCTCTCTCTCTCTCTCTCTCGGTTCCTCATAAATTACTTCCAGCTCTCTTGGCATCAAAAGCTTAAGAGTGAAAACAACGTGGAAATACGTGTGCACGAGCAAAAATTGAAAAATGTGTTATTTCACCGCCATAAAAATTTCCGAGAATCGTCGGCTCGATTTTTTTTTATTGCTACACGCCGCCGATTTATTTGTCATCTCCCTACAAAAAAAAAAAGCTGTCGCTTCACTCTCGAACAATGCAGCGCACCTGTTTTTACCACTACACAAACAACAGCACACTACACGCTGCGCGAAAAAAGCCTCTCGCATGCACTCGCATCGGATCCGCGAGCGCGACTGCCGTCGAAATGGCTGGCACTCTCGGCTAAAACTGCACCGCCTCGCTGGGCGTGCTCTCCTCTCTCTCTCTCTCTCTCTCTCTCTCTCTCTCAGTTGCTTTCGCTGCACTTGACGCGCGCGATATTTTTGCACATCGAGATTCGCCAGTGCAGCCGGCGAATACGCGCGCTCGAAGCTCGCCATTGGAGAGGGGGCGGCCGCTGCGGCCAATCCTCGAGCGCTGCAGTTCCGACGAGTATATGCAGTTTCACACCACGTGGTCACCCCCCCAGATGCACCGGTTGGTCGTCGAGTTTTGCTCGTTTTTCGCGCTAGTAGTAGCGATCGCGCGATGGTCGGACGCGCGCGCTCAAGGAGTCGCGGACTCGGCGTGGTCAGACGCGAGGGTTATTTAATTTTTTTTTTTTAATTTTAATTTAATTTTAATCAAAGCCAGACGAGGAGTTTACGGCTTGAATCACTCGAGGTAGAGAGGTGCCGCGCGCGTTAGATCGAAAAGGAGCAGGCGTTGCGAAAAAGAAAGCGTTTTGAAAGGCAGCAGGTGGTTAGCGGTGTTATTCTGCATAGTCATAAGGTTGCGCCGCGTAAAGTAGTGCAAATCCCCGGAGCGATGGGTGAAAGTCGCGCCGGCTGTTGCAAAAATGCGCCGTCCCACTTAGAGGCGCGCGCGTCTATTTTCGAAACTAATACTCCGCTGCGGATCTCCCGTTAGTCCAGGCTTTTGCGACACGATCTCTTTTTGTTCTCTCGCTGGTAATCGGTTGCGATATGCATTTGTAGGAATATGATAAAAGCGTATGCAACTTACCCTCGCAGAAAAGGATGACATCGGTGAGACTCTCGCTTTTGAAGAGATTCGAGAAGGCCGTGGCTAGATTACTGCCGAAACTGTTCCACTTGAGGCAGAACTGCTGTTGAGAGTCCATAATGCCACCCCTTGGCCCGACCCCGTGACCTTCGCCGCCACCCCTATCGCTGCCGCCCTCCACTGTGGAATTCCCCTCTCTATCGCACCCGTGCCCGACTGCTCCTCCAGCTGCAATGCGACAAACAAAACAAACAAACAAACATTATTCATCATCCTCTAGGAATGCACTTTATCGATGCATGTACAATATACCATAGTTTCCTCTCTCACAGAAAGTGCCCCTCCTCCCATCCGAGACCATAGCGACTCGTTAAATTAAAAAGGCCAAAGATTTATGTACTCCGCGAATTCCACGAGATACGGCTTTTCTTTCCTCCGAAAGACCGCGCCGCTGCACGAGCGAGCGAGACGCGATCTAGCACCTTTCTAATAAGTCGACGTCGCGTCGCGCGTTCCACTGACCTCAAAAGAGCGAAAAAAAAAAAAAAAAAAACGTAGATGTGTTACGTACAGCAGCAGCGGTCTAATGGCGCGCCGTTACGAGCAGCAGATTCCTCGCCAATTTAAAGTCCGCCCGTGCAACATTCTAATCTTACGGTATCTATCGCGCGATGCTCGAACGGTCTAGCGACTGCGGGATTAGCTTTTCGTAACTGTGCAGAGCTCGGGCTCGAGATTTTTACAGCGCGAGCGTCGCTCGGCTGTGACTTATAGACAACGGATAGTCGCGCTGGTGAAAAGACTCTTCCAATTTCGGGCTGTCGATACCATCTACAAGGGAGCTTTCACACGCGTCACGTGTGTCCGTTACCACAGCCCAACTTGTACACGGCAAATACGTATATTCGTCTTATAGTCGATGCGATTCGCGCCAAACCCAACTCTGCGACGGAGGACACAAAACAAATAATTACTCATCGTCGCAGCGCGAGTTTAAAGTCCCCCCGAGTGAAATTTTCGAAATTCCCAAAGCGCACAAGGTTGCAACATCCGAAAAATCGGTATAGCGTACAACAAGAGGGGGGTCACCTACCGGGCAATAGCGAGACCTCTTCCAAAGGTCTCACGAAGCGACGAGGGGGTTTCTTCCTGCGCTGAGCCGCGTCATTCATTACCCGGGCCCGTGCTCCTCATCTCCTTTGGCACTTGCCGATATTCCAACCCCTGAGCTGGCTTCGAGAGCCTTCCTTCTCTAGCAACGTTACAACGATCCGCTCAGAGTCACTCTTCCGGATTTGCGAGAAAAAGTTCGGCAACACTCGCGACACTTCACTGTTTTTTCAGTGCATAAAGAACCACACACACTGTACGATCGATACCGACTGGCAAAATACTCGAGACTATAAGAAGATAAAGGAACACTGATGGCTACCGAACTCCCAGTATCGCTGCGCGTGTACAAGTAGAAAAGAACAGCTCCGTACAGAGAGCGTATGCGCGCTGCAAGTGTTGCCTGCGCTCCGCGTGTGTGTGGGTCTCGCTGTTCTCGGCACCGCGTCGGCCGACCAAATGGATAGGCGCACACCGCGTGCGTACGACCGACCTCGTGGCGCGTGGCGGCAGCGGCGGCCGAGAGAAAGACAGAAAGAGAAAGAGAGAGAGAGAGAGAGAGAGAGAGCGCGCGAGCGCAGCTATATAGCTTCTAGCTTCGAACGCGAGTAGCAGCACGGCAGCAGCAGCCGAATTTTCGGCCCTCTCACTATACGTATATACTACAATACTACTATGGGGGGGAAGGCGATATTATAGTGCGCGTCGCTGCCGCGCTGCGCCTAGAGCGCGGCGAGTATAGAGTGTGCTGGCTATATGGGTCATCCGCGACGATGCAAATGCTCTTTGTCGACAACTCAGGAGGGAAGGGTTATATAGTTGCTTTTGCGCTCAGCTCCGCGTTATATATGGTGGGAGTATAGACCGCGCGCTTGGAATTATAGACGCTACGGGAGACGCGCAGCGGCGAACAATGACTGCACGCTCGAAGGGTCGACCGTACGTGTAATTCACTTTGGGCGAATGGACAAGCAAGCGTAAGGTGTATACGCCACTGCGTCATTATATTCGAGAGAGGTGCAATCGTGCCCGAGAATTAGGTCGAGCTGTGTGTATAGCGGAGCTTTCGTTTTTTTTTCTTCTATTTTCTATGGTAGAGAGGAAGTGACGGCGATGCTCCGGGCTATGCATTTTTTATGGGCAGAGCCGGTGCATTGCGGTATAGGACGTTTTTGTCGCGTACACTTTGGAAATTTCGTTTTATTTCTGTATATACTCTGACACGTATCTATTTCGTCGAACACTTGTCTTTGTCTTTCCCGCGTCGTCTTTAGGCTCTTCTAACTATAGATGCTACTCTCCGACGCTCTCCTCTTCTTTGTCTCTCTGTCTGCGATTCGACTCTGATTCGAGTATTTTCAACTTCGCGGGCACGCGGATCATCGGAAGTATGGATTTAAAAATAAGCACAGAAGACACCGAGCTCGACGCATTATATATTATATTCCACTTCGCGCAGCTAATGCTACACACCGCATCACGTCTATTTCTAGCGCTGAAAAAGTAAATGGTTCCATAATTCAGCAAGTTCAGGGCAGCACTATACGAGAGCCAGTCCCATAAAACATCATCAACTCTCCTCGCCGTACGTCATTCCTCGTCGCGTCCGTCCTTCCAGAGGTGTACATCATGCATATATGCGCGAGTTACCCCCACCGCGAGCGACTCTTACGCTACTCCGTATTAGCGCACGTGTCGCATCAGGGCCGCGACGCATTCCGCGGTATGGTACCAGCAACAGCAGCAGCAGCAGCAGCAGCAGCAGCAGCACCGGCTCGATTCTTTGTGTACTGACGGAGTCGTCTCAATGCCGCGCGCGACGATTTTTCTCTATGCGAACTGACCTTTGGTCTACTTCTACGATGGATTGAATAATCGGAAGAAAACAATGGCTGCGTGTGCAATTCGAATGAAAAATTTTAGGCTGCTCGCGTTGGCCGATCGTTAAGAGAAAAGCCTGGCCTGTCGTTATAAATCTGCCCGCGGTAGAGCGAGCTACGTTTATTGATCAGATTAAAAAGCATGTAGATGGATTATACACAGCGGCAGCGCACGCAGCGCGGTATAATCCACGAGATTCGACGATAGAAGTGTGACAGAAACAAATGTCGAAGCTCGAGAGAGAGCGAGATAAACGGAAGGAGGCAGAGCATATAGAGATGAGAAGGCGATAGATCGAGAGTCGGAGGAGGCACACAGTGACATAACACTCGAAGAAGGAGGAGGTGGTCCTCGCGCGAGCGTTAATGGAGAAGGTAAACGCCGCGCTACTATGTAAGTCACAAACACACACGGAGAGCAGCAGCATCGATTTTCGGTGTTCCATCCGAGTTCAAGGTGACGTATGGAAATGAGGAAGGCCGAAATCGGCCGAACGTACTTTGAGGAAGTGTTGACGCGACTCTATACACCGTCTTCTCTTGTCACCGGGAGATATCTCCGCGAGAGGAAACGTGGGAGAGAGAAAAAGCAACCGCTTCCTTGACATTCATCGAAACGACCACACTAGACTCGCGCTTATCTCGTAGCTCGAAATGAGATTCGCAACGTTATGCGGATCGGAGATCGGCGTGGAATAACTAACCTATCTTCTTCATGTATCGCTGCCAATCAGCTGGAAGACGATTTTGCAAAGTCAAAGCAGCCGCGCAGCGAGTAGAACGAGCGGAGTACTGTAAGACCGCGGTGGAACTAGAGGAGAAGGAGCTGCGCCATCTGTGTTGCGGCATCTACTATGGTAAGGTAGTTTCGCGCGGTCTTTGCGCTCTTCTTTCTTCCGCGACGACTCGGCGTTGGGTTCTCTGACGTTGTGAAAAATGGAACAACTCGCTAGCGACGCAAATGTTTTTTCAAAGTGCAGTCGAACTCTAGAATCGGTATATTTTACGAATAGAGCGATAAGATCGATTGTTTGAGATACGTCGTAGATCGATTAACCGCGAACAGAATCGTAGAGGCGATGTACGAAAACTATACAGGTACTTTCGAATCGAGTTCGAGCAGTAGCGGCTTTAGTCATAGAGTATAATCTCGATTATATATTATACTTGTGTTTTATTTTGCTGGAAATAGCGCGAGCCACTTAATCCGTAAGCCCAACAAGGCACGTACACAGGTTTCCTATAGACAAAGTACCAGTGCGCCACCTGTCTTCGCCAGGCAGAAGCTTGAAAGCCGAAAAGTCGAAGAGAGGCGCCTTAGAAAAAAAACTTCTCACTTCATTCTTCTTTTCATTGAGAAATCGGTTAAAAGTCGATTCACGCGAAAACAAAGTTTATCGGAGCGAGAAAGAGACGTGGAATTGGATCGCAAGCCCCCACCCGACAAAAAACGCCGGGCATCCTCGCAGACGATTCCAATGACGAAATGATTCACGCGATGATACACGCACGTATAGATCCGCGCGTTTCGCTGCGCGCATAAACAGACGCATCTGCTGCGCCAAAGTGACATCATCCCGGGCTCTCCAAATCTCACACACGCACACGTATACACATGCGCGAGTTCGAATGTATCGGTGTAGGCAAATTAAGCGACGGTATGTACGCTGTCCCCCGGCGTGCAAAGGGCGCTTCTGATCTTTTCGACGCGGACAATATGCTGCAATCATGACGTACTTCCTCGCCGGCCTTCGGCTCTCTGTGTGTACATCATATATAGTGTGTACGCCACGAGTGATGTGCCTATTCTAATTATTGCCGAATCTTCGTAATACGTGCACTGATTGTGGTGTTTATACTTTGTAATTTTTTTCGAGATGGGAATTCCACCGCCAGCTTTGCAAATGTTTGATTTCCCGCGAATATATGTACACTGGTGTTAGTACAACGTGCGATGACATAACGAATCCGTATTTTTCTCAAAAAGAGAAAAACGCATTTGTTTATCACGGCGCGATTATTTGGCGTAAAAGATTCTATTTTTATACCAGAGGGTACACACAGTGCCGATGTAACGCGCACAAAAATTGTGTGTGCCAGTCCTCTATTCAAGGCTCGCGTGTATTTTTATCCGAGCCTATACTTCACGCGCATATATATATACGATTATCGTCGCACTTATCACGCCAGCGCCTCGTTTTTTTTTTTTTTTTTTTTTTCGTTCTCGTCTCCTTTTCGTACAACACCATATTTATTACAGCACCGCTCGGAACTCCGTACAGCACAGTTTTCGCCAAGCCCGTACACTCACGCGATTGTGTTAAAAAGCGCTCGCGATTGTAAAATTCGACGATCAATCTTCCTGGATCTCTTTTATCAAGACGCGCGTGTGTAAATAAAAATGTGGGTCAAGCAAATGCGCGCGAAATACGCGATACACAGTGGAGTTGAGGAAAACGATTTTCATAAAAATGCATAATAATCCGAGAATGGTAAGAACGTTGCAAATGAGAGTATAATGTAGTCTCGAGTCGATTTCGCAATAAATATTAATTGATTCGAGAATGAAAGAGAGGCGCATGCAGTGTACAGCACAGCGAGTCACGCGCGCAGTTAGTCACCGGGAATGAAATAACAAAGTGCATCGGTAGAATGCGCGCGACCTTCGCACGCCCGTCAGTCGAAAATCGGCCGGAGTTTTATTAGCGCAAATAAGAAGCGGTGATGTTACCTTCCAAATTCAGCAGCAGATCGTACATCGCCCTGTCGCCTCCGTCGATATATATCTACCCCTGATGCCCAATACTATCGGCCGCCTCTTCGAGAGCAAAATCGGTTGGTCGGAAGGATTAGAGAGAATTTCACAAGCAAATAAACAAGAAAATAATAACACTTTCCCTATAATATACGTAGATGTATATCTCCGATGAAAAAGTACGACTCGACTGTGCGGTCGATCGGGAGCATATCCAGGCCGGCGTATCCGGCAAAAATTTTGGCGAGCCTGCACTCGCGCAGTCAAATCTATCTCCCTCTCTCTCCCTCTCTCTCTCTCTCTCTCTCTCTCTCTGTTTCTTTAGAGAACGCGCGTGTGCACAGTCAACAGCGCGCGGAGAGCAGCATAGAGTTTCGCGCGTGCGTGGGGAGCATCGCTGCTGCGGCGGTGTTAGAGGGGAGGCAATTTCGGGCACGATAGGCGGAGAAAGGGAGGGAGGGAGGGAGGTGGAGGCGGAGGAGAGGAAACAGCACCGGCTTGCTCAAGGTCGCCGCGGGGCCGCACGCGCGGCTTTTGGCTCACGCACACCATCACCGCGTCCTCCTCACAGTCAGTCGGCATCGCGGCGGCGTCGTCGTGCACATGCGCGCGTTCTCACTCTCTCTCTCTCTCTCTCTCTCACTCTGCCTTGCATCGCTCGATTCACGCGAGACGACGCCGGTGCGTATATAGCGAGTTTGGAAAGTACGAACAGAGCGAGCGATTAGGAGAGAGAGAGAGGGAGAGCGATATCAATTTCGCGTGTGTATAGTTTCGGGCTGCGTTTCGTAATGAGCGTCGCGATCCCGATCGACGTAAGAGAGAGAGAGAGAGAGAGAGGGACTTTGGCGTGGGTGGCGCCGCCGGCGATGCAGTTAGATGTATACTGCGCGATGCGGAAAAAAACGTTATGGAAATTTGAAAGGATGTTTAGACTGCTGCGGAGCGTCGCTTCTTCTTTTTTTTTTTTCATGAAATGCGGAAGTGGAGGAATTTTTATATGCGTCCGCGGCTTTCTCGAATAGGGGGATACGCGGCTGCGGTTGTAATAAACGCGTGTATAACATGCGTGATTTTTAAGTGCTTCTGGATCATCGCGATAAGAGAGTTTGCAGATAGTAGTATACGTAGGCGGCAATTAATTTTTCATGCGCAGAGGAAAACCCACGTGTGCGCGCGGCGTTGATGACTATCTATCCGGCGCGCTTTCGATGCCATATATAATACACACAGAGCCCGAGCGACATGTGTAATTTCGAGCCTTTGATTATCTCCGCAATTATTGAATTAGTAAACTTGTTTTTCGCTATATAGCGTGTACGCGATTCGCGACAGCGGTGTCATTTCATTTCTGGACTGCGGAGAGTCGCTTTCGAAATTTCGAAAAAATTAGAAGAGTCATAAAAACGTTCGATCGCTCTGTTCACCGCCAGTCGATTATTACAACTAACCGCTGCATTATACGAGCCACCGCCCAAAACTCAACGCGAACCAAAACAAAGTGTGTACCAGTAGCAGTATAGAGAGAAATCCGCTTCGCGAAAAAAAAAAGAAGGAGAAGAGAAAGCTCGAGAGGGAGTAGCAAAGTCGCATTGTTAGAGCATGAATCCCGGGCGCAGATGATTAGGTTTCTCCTGCGGTCGGCGACGGGCATATATGCTTATATACAGCAGCGAACACACACACACACATATATATGTATAGTCGGTTGCATGCCGCGGTTACGTAATCCCCTTTCGGCCGAAAACTTTCTGTGCCGCCGCCGCCGCCGCCGCGGGCCTCCTTTTTTTGCGCGCGCGCGGGAGAGAAGAACGTTTGGAGGAGTTTTATATATAGCTAAGCGGCTACCCTCGCCTCCTCTCGGATTGTATCTGCGCGCGTGCAGCTCGATCTTTCTCGATCGGCTCGTTTATTATTTTTTTTTTCTTCGTTTGCAAGGCTACGAGATATTGCCACGTGTGTATACGGGAGTTATGCAAATCGGCTGTGTGTGTGTGAGTGAGTGGGTAGTTTTTTGTACAATAATACAGCAGTGCACGCATTGTCCGGTGCAGGATGATGAATAACACTCCGGGGTTTTTACCGTCCGCTGCTCCGAGAATCGAGATTCCAGTTAAAAAGACGAATGCGTTTATTTTACTTAACGCTCGGTTTACCTATTATGTGAGGCGGGGAGAAGCGTTATGCAAGCTTTTTTATAGCGCGAAAAGCTTCGGTTTACGCATCTCTCCGTGTATCTACTCCGAACGCTCGAAAAACAAAGAAGTCGAGTATAAGCGCGTTATATACCCAGAAATGCAATTGCTCACCGCGTAGAACACGAAGCAAAAAGTCCCTCATCCGCAGGGGAAATCCAAAAAGTCCTCCGGTCGTAAAATCCGCTCCGCATAACGTATTATATAGTCCTATAGGTATAACACAGATCGGGGCAACCTTGTATCCTCACCTACGACGCAGGCGATTCCCGAAAGCAAGGCAAGGACAGAAGGGTAGAAGAGCTAGAGAGGCCCATATATACATGCATCGGCGCTCTGTGTATCCGGCCGCGAGTGAATGCTCCAGCGGTGACGTCAGCAGTCCCGGGATTTTTCGGCAAAACAACGGGCGAGCAAAAAAAAACAACGCATCAACTGCAGCGGCAGCACTGATTCATCGTTTCGCACACACAGACACGCGAATAGGAAGCGTGGGCCATGCTCTCTTCTTCTACGCGTGCAGAGAAAGCTGGAGGTATACGCGCGTGTATAATATAGGATAATTATAGGACGCTCTCTCTCTCTCTCTCTCTCTCTCGCTAGCTCGCTTCGGTTTTGGCCGAAAGTAGTCTCTTTCTCCGACTCGCAACCGTCGATCACTTCTGCGAATCCCCCGCGCGCTACTCGCGATCGCGCGCGGCGGCGAAATAAAACGCAGCAGCTCGCACGCCTACTCCTCTTTCGCGCGTTTCTTCTTCCTTTTCTCCGCAGCCCCTACACACACACGCGCGCGCGCGGAGCGTAAATATTGCGCAATGGCACTGGCGCCTGATGTGCCGCTGCAGCTTGGTTCCTTCGAAAAAATGTTGCAGAGCCGAAGTATCGAAAAATCGCGTACAACCCCCGAATTCGAGTCCCAGAGATGTAACGTATGCGCCTTCCTCTTGCGGCTGTGCCCGTAATAACGAGGCAGTGTATACAGTAGCGGCGCGTCTGTTGTTCTCGAAAGTCACGCCGAGCCCGCGAAATCGGCCGCGCGAGCGTGCAGTCGCTATGGCGACGCTACTGCGCCTACCGCTACTCTCGAGGCCCGGATATGTTTGCCTATACATATAATACCGTACTGTGCTAGCCACGGGTGTTTTAATTCTTTCGCGTTGCTCGGTGCGCACTGCATGGAGTCGAGTTATTTTCGCATTTCCAGAAACTGATCCGAGCTCAGTGACTACTGCAGCAGCCTTGGGGCGAATCCATAACTTTACAAAACTCGACAGCCTTATCTCTCTCCTGCGCGCGACCCCCCATCCGCTCGCGTCAATTAAGCGAGGTCCTCGTACAACGAAAATAGGCATGCCTCTCGCGAAAGATTTACGCAAGACGCCGAGCAAGAGAGAGAGAGAGAGAGAGAGAGAGAGCGTAGGACATAACGAAGGATCCCATTATTAGCATCCGTGCATACAATATCTGCGTAGGGCTGTGAAAGCTGCGTCTCTGTGCCCGTGTGTGTGTGTGTGTGTACGTGTGCAAGGAAGGGAGGAAAAGACGGAAGCTACTGCCGGACTGGGGTGGTTGCGGAATGGATGACTTGGCTCGCGAGAGCGGGGAGGAGAGAACGCCGGTGGTACTGTATACACACAGCATGGGGAGCGAAGCTACTGCTGCTTTTCACTGCCGCTCGTTTTTCGCGATGGGAAATTCAGCCTGGGCGAATGACTCGCGAGAGAGAGAGAGAGAGAGTGGAGGGTGCGTTGTCTTTGAATTTTTTTCTCAAAGCTCGCGAGCTTTTGTTTAGCTTTCGATTCGCCTGATGAAGATTGTCTGTATAGTCGCGGCGGAGTAGTTCGCGCGCTGGTTACAGCATGTAGCATTTAAACTAACCCATCAATCCCGCAAGACGCTTCTCTCCCTCGCGCAGTGCGTTAAATTCTCGTCGCGTAGCTCGAAGAATTTTACACAGCTCTCCTTCCGAGACTTCATCCCTCTCTCGGCGTCCTGCATCAATCTCTCTTTCCCTTACACTCGATCGCCCTCTCTCTCTCTCTCTAGTATACGCCAGGGGGCGAGCGAGCGCACAGTCAATACTGCAGTAGCAGCAGCAGCCGCAGCAGCCACCCCTGATCCGCTCGTTCTCTCTCTCTCTCTCTCTCTCTCTCTCTCTCTCTCTCTCTCTCTCTCCTTACCCTCTTCTGCAGTAGCAGCAGCAGCGGCAGCCCCTGCACACGACGACGCACTTACGCAGACGCACAGCGCGAGCGAGATAGCGCGTAATTGCCGAAGGGCGTTGCGGGAGAAAGAGAGAGAGAGAGAGAAAACGCAGAGGATAGAGCAGCGGCAGCCCTGCAGAGAGAAAGAGTATAAAAAGGGGTTGGTGCGATAGAAATTCTGATGAAAGCGCAGATTCTCGGCCGAGGCGAGAGACGTCGAAGGCGGGGGTGGTGGTGGCGGCGATTGAAAAAAACGAAGAGCGAGAGCGAGAGAGAGAGATGAGCGTAACGAGGAAAAAAAGCGCTGATGCTTTTGACGGTTTTCCTTCTTCTTCCGTTCGGCTCTAGCTTTCTCTCTGCGTACCCGCGTGCGCATGTGTACGTGTGCTTTTTGTTAGCGAGCGTATATATGGAAAGAGAGGGGAACAAAAAGAGTTTGGTCAGGTTCGAGGACGCGCTAATTAAAATCGCCGAAAACTTTTTTGCTCCCCGTCGACGCCGTTCATTTTTCCATTCTTCGCTCCGCTCCTCGCAGTCGTCGACGTCGTCCTCGTCTTTTTTCTCATCGATATGCCGCGCGTATCATATACGTACGGATAGCTGCGGCGGCCGGCGAATATTATATCCGCGGCTTTTCCGCGTCGGCGTACAAGCTTTAATTGATTTTTCGCGGATAATGTGTGTGTGTGTGTGTGTTGGAGTTTGGAACACGTTATTTCGTATAAAATATGCATGAGCCGAGCGAAACAGTTTCATTCACTCGGCGTACGTATATACGTGTAGAATATTTTGCCAGAAGTCCAGTCCGTTGAACTGTAAACAACTGGCTCGAAACTTTTGCGCGTATTTACCTATATGCGCTCCGCCCCCGCAGCGTATTTCACTTATTCCAAAGCTCGCGATTGTCGACGTCCGGCCTGTATTATTGGTTATTCCGTCGTTAACGGTTATAAATTATTCAAACAAATCTGCAGATGTCACAGCCACCTGACACGCGTTATACGGATAATAAAGAAAACCGCCGTCGAAAAACGTCACACCCCAATCAACTAATGAATACATATTTTACACGTACACGGACAGCGGCCGATAGCCAATCAATCAACTCTACACCCGGCTCGCGCCGACGACACACCTTCATAATAATGCATAATACAGCTACCTCGAGATCCTGCGCTTGATAAGCACCACATACACACACACACACACACGCACACACACAGAGCCGACGACACAAGGAAGTAATAAAACTCGGCGAAGAAGAAGCCAGTTCGAATAATAAGATGCATTTCGGTTACGCGCTACGCGCATAGCTGTTTCCTGTTCAACTACTCGCCTAGAGAAGGAGAGAGAGAGAGAGAGAGAGAGTCGGCTTTAAATGAAAACCGGTAACGCACGAGCGCCGCGACGACAAGCAGTAAGCATAGTAGCGAGAGGGAGAACGAGAACGGAAGAGAGCATAGTCGTACATCCGAACGGAGTAAAGTGCCCCTCGCGTGCGCACTGCAGGTTTCTTTTCTCTCGCGGATACATCTAGGAGGCGAAACTAGCTTTTACTTTGTAGCGCAGTTTGCAGTTCGAGCTTCATTTGCATGGACGTCAAACCTCGTGCGTTCCGAATCGCGCGACAGAGGTCACGGCCGCGAGTAAATCTCGACTCCTTTTATTGCCTACTTTTTACACGGCGCAGGTATGCGCGAATGCATCGCCGGAGTGCACGTCCTGCGTCGAAACTCGCGTTACGCGATAATCCAGCGTTTCCCGAACTAATGCGTGATCTATGCAAAGCTAAACGCCCTTAACACTCCGACAGCCATTATCTCGGACAATGCTCGAGGAGAAACGTAGTCTTTTCTCGTCTTTTGTTTCGTGCGCGCGTATAGGAAAAAAAGGCGATTTGAAAATACCGGTATCGCGCGAGCGGCATGAGAAACGCTCCGAACAAAGCAGGTGTTCCCTTCGCGGTGCTGCACTTCTAGTCCTAGAAACGGGTGCTACGAGAGACCGCATAGAGAGTCTCTAGTGTAGACGAGAGAAGAGAAAGAAGAGAGAGAGAGAGAGAGAGGGAAGAGAAAAAAATCGATCGCGAGCGGGACGACGACGACGACGAGTGCATCCTGCGGAGAGAGAGAGAGAGAGAGAGAGAGTATACAGTGCGCCACTCGGATTAGAAGCGAGCCAATAACGCTTTTCATGCGCTCTCTTTCTGTTGGCTTTATTTTTGCGCGAGGGGTATGCCTATTCCTATTATTCCCAGACGTCTAGTTCTCTAATAGTCGCGTCTAGGCAACTGCTGCTGCTGCTGCTGCTGCTGCTGCAACAACGGGACTCGCGACGCTGTGTGTAAGCATAGGAGAAATTCTCTTATACTTCTATGATGTATGGCGCCACTTTTGCCCCTATACCGCAGCACCGCGCGTTCGATACTTCATAGAAATTTACGTGCGTCTGTCGAGATCCATAATTTTTTCACAAACGCATAATACATCAGAAGAATAAAAAAATAATCACCCAGAACAACTGCAGACTCGTATCGCACGACAAAACTGAATATAACGGTGCGCGGTCTCTCTCTCTCTCTCTCTCTCTCTCTCTCTATCTATCTATCTATCTTTTGCTCGCGCGCAGCATTCGAAACATTCGAATCCGCGCTCGCGCAGGTATAAAGATTCCAGGAAAGCACATCGGCCAGCAGAATACCGCGAAATCATCAAGAGGTGAATCGACGTGTTTATAATACACTCGAACCTATAATATGCGTGTACTGTCCCCCGACACTGCTGTTGTTGTTGCATCCGCGCGAGGAGAGATAGCTGCCCTTCGGCCTCTTCATTCACCTGTGTTTATTGACGCGCCGAGCGCAAGCTTCGACGATACACATCATCGGGCAGACGATCGAGTACACGCAAATATCCTCGTCGGACTTTCAAACGCATGCAAAACTGACCACAATATACGTTCCTCGCTCGATGCGCGCGTCCTTGAAATCGAGCGGTGATTTTCGAATTGAGAAAAGAAATAACGTACGATGTGCACGTGAATACCGAGAATCCCAATTAGAAACGGAGCTGCGCCGGTTACGTCGCTATCGCAGCGACGCGGAAAAGAAAAAAAAAACAGCCTTGCATCAGATAACACAATCGTGCGGTGCAATAAACAAAAAGGAGACAGAGAGAGGGAGAGAGAGAGAGAGAGAGAGAGAGAGAGCAGATTACGCGCAAAAGTCGACGCTGCTGCACATAAGAGCCCACGCACGTATATCCCCACGACACACAAGCGCGTGTCGAGGCTATGACTCAATCGACTCGGTGGTTCCTTCGAAACAACGCGAGCATGTGTGTATGCGTGCAGTATATATGTATAATGCGCGCTGCTGCATTTTATATATACCTATACACACACACACACCGAATGAAGAATAAAGGAGAGACGGATCGATTACCCGCGCTGATAAGCGCCTTCGCACACAGGCCTGCGTTGTGTATTATGTATACGCCGCGTTGCACGAGTCAACCCTTCGATATGTGCCCGCTCGTTCTATATCCAAACTGAACATTATAATACTCACCGAAAAATGCGTGATTATGTGCAACGCAATCGTCCGGCAGCGTTTTAAACTCCAGCCGGTAGATTTCCAGAGCGGACTCGGTGCACTGCGCAGAAAGTCTCCTGCGTTAGATAAAAATCACGCGTGCGTGTGTGTACCTCTCTCGGTATCACTGAACAATAACAATCTCGTGGAAAAATGAGGAGGACGACTGCTGCTCCTTCAGCTGCATCGATTTTCGCGCCATTATTTCAGCGCACGCACCTCGCTCCCGCCGCACACTTCGATTTCGAGTATGTATATATATATATATATATATAACAGGGAAAAAAAGGAGCCGAAGAACAGTATACTCGTATCCAGTCGCGCAAGCGGAAAGCGCGAATTGAAGCTAAGCACGGGTCGGCTCGAATTGGACTGCTATGGTCGCGAGTCCCATAGGCCTGCACGCATTTTCCTCTCTCTCTCTCTCTCTCTCTCTCTCTCTCTGTCCTAGTCGCTCTCCTTCGCCCAATCTATCTCTCTCTCTCTCTCTCTCTCGCTTCGCCTTCCCTCTCTCCTCGCGGCCGAAGTTTTAGGCTTAGCCGCGCTCGCGCACGCACACACTCCTCGGCCCCTATATACGTACGCACGTGTACAGCACACTTTTACGATCGTAGGCAAGCGCGTATACGTATGCGTGCCGTGCGTATATTCAGGGCTGCGCGCGAGTATAGAGAGCGAGAGAGAAGTTGCGCGCGAGCGAAGAATGCGCCCTGGTAAACTACCGGTTTACGTCGCACGCACGCGAGCCCGTAATCACGAGCTAACGATTGCCGATCTAGCGCGTTATATGCTATACTTTGTTTAGAGGGGGAGAGCTCTGTGCGGCTCTCTATGGAGGGAAAACGCGCGTGACGATCAAAGGAGGGCATTTTTAAGAGCTGCTGCTGCTGCTGCTCTCTAGGCGCCTTTTTTTTATTTCTTCGGAGAACTCGAGTTAGAGAGAGAGAGAGGGAGAGGCTATTTAGTTTGCCGAATTAAATATGAATTGGATTATTTATATTGTGACAGTCTACTGTATGGTTATACACGAGTGTATTATGCATTTGTCGAGTAAAATATGGATGAATCATCGATTTCGCGCGATACACGAGCTTTTTCATGCGCTTCTGCATGGCATGAAGGTATTACATCTTTCCTACGTTTTCCTGCTGATTTATCAATTGAACCTTAAGTACCTGCATAATCCTATATGCGCGTCAGTCAAGTGTAGACGTTGATTTTAACGAGATAAGACAGTGCGAAGTTTGATACGTAAACGCGCGCAGGAAAAAAAAAATGCGGGTCGAATAAAAGTATTCCTCGTCGCGAGCGGTTTATTAAGCGTCAATATGCATGGGGGCATCCCCTGACCAAACTCTCTCATCGTGTACTTTTTTTCACATCAGCACTACGATCATCCGGTAACATATTTTTCATCAACAACGACGATCAAGCTTTCAAAATTGAGAAGAGAAAAAAAAAATTGAAAAGCAAGCGCACAGTCGCCTGGATTTTATCTCTTGCGCGCGCGCGCGAGCCAGCCATGTATAATAGCCGCGGCCGAGAAAAGCCCTTTCACGGTCTTAAGACAATGGCGCAATACATCTTGCCGTAAGACGCGGAACAGAGCAGACAATTCCACGATTTTTTGTTGCAATTGTGCTTCCCGTCCACGGCTCCGAAGACTCGCCCCTTGGTAATACATACTTACCCTTGTCATTAGAAAAAAATTCATGAAAAGAGAAGTTTTTACACGATAATTCGCATCCAACTTGTCAACGCTAATTGCAGGTGCACGCGAACTTCCGAAAATTTCTAAATAAAAAAATTACGCACTCCGTATAGAGAGGGAAAAAAAGACCGACCGGGCATACGAAAGCAGGGGAGGGGGGCGACGTGTAGCATGCACGAAAAAAAAAGGAGGATTAAAGTGCGTTTATCGCGCGCCTCGTGCTCGTATGAATATTAGATCAGCGCTTGGATAATGAGGGTGAACCGAGCGAGCGGCTATTTCCCTGCAGTCCGCTTAGAAGGTGCGCGCACGCTATATTAATTTTGCAGGATTTTCGGAGCGTAAATATAATAGTAATACCGCCGGAAGTTCGAGATCGAAGTATAAAAAACGATGGCTCGATCGTTAGTTTGCAGCTCTAGTCATGTGGCGTTCATTGCACAGGTCTAGCGAGTTGCCCAATCAAACGCTCGAGAGCCGATAAAATCAGTCGAGTTGAGGCGAGTGAAAAAAAAAAGCGACAGCAAAATCCTTGGGTGATAAATTATGAAAACTCACGGATCTTCCACGCAATCGGTTCAACTCTCTCGCCCGCGATGATCTAAGTTTCAGGCCGCGGCGCTGTATATAGTCAGGCGAACCTTCGTCTTCAGCGCCGCGTCCCTGAAAGAGCAGAACGCCGCCGAATTGCTCCCTAATTAGCTTTATTAATGAATGAGCGCACGTATACCGCCGGCTTATAAATTCGTCGATCGTCGTCTACGGGAAAAATCGTGACTCGCCAATCTAATGCTATTGTATGTCGACAAAGAAAAACTATCGATGCACGGGAGAAAATGCGGCACGCTTTGGAATTTCAATCGTTAAACGGCCTTAATACGCAGTGCAATATACGGGAGTGAAATATTTAATACGAGAAAAGCTGCATCGAGACCCGGATTTATTCGGCATGGACGTTACGAGAGCGGGAGTTAGAAGTAGAAAAACCCACGACGGTACAAAACTCTCGAGTGTTTTTCATTCTAATGAATACCACCAAGGACGAGCCGCGCGAGGAAAAGGAGGAAGTAGCATTAGACTGCGGGAGAAGGGCACCAAGGCTACAAACGCAAGAAGCAGAGAATGCAAAAACACCTCGTGTATACCTATGTGTATACCTGGTACATAAATTAAATATATACGTGTCCCGACCTTCCGGGAACGATCAGTCTCGGCGTGTGCATCTCGAGGCCCATTAGAAACATTCCAAAAGTGTATATACGAATCGGATTTTTTTCCCACAGTACGCGCAGTGGAAAATCAAAAGCGCGACGATAATCAAACGGTGTTTGAGAAGCGTGAAGTTGGAGCGCGAGGCCTGGAAATAACCGAGGGCCGGAATCATGGCAGCTCGTCGAGGAAAAACTCGCGGGTGCGTGAAAATTACAGCGCCGCGCGCGCGCGAGCGCAATTAGCATCGTTGAGGAGTCGCAGCGGCGTTAGAGGAAAATTACGCGTCGGCGAGTGACGTTGATTCGGCTTTGCCACCTTCGCTCTTTTGTTTGGCTCTGATGCGCGAGGTTTTAACGACGGTATATACGCTTAGCTGATGATTGATAATTATAACCGCGCGTGGATCTGTGTGTAATTTTTTTTTTTTTTTCTAAGCTGGCGTGGATTACGTAAGAGGATTATGTAAATAAACGCGAGGGACGTTAAGTCATTCTGTAAACAATTGCGAGATTATTACGTATGTATTTCAGACCGAACACTTTCAGATTCACTGAATCGCTTGCATATTTTTAAACTCCATCCACTCGACGAACAACGTAAGTAAACACTCGCCGATATCCCAACCCCCGTCAAACTCGCACCATATATATCTCGAACCATCACAACAATTGACCGTAATGCAGGAAATGAGAAAAACGAAAAGCTCATCGTTGACCGCGCTCACCCAGTATACGCCTTGACCTTCAAAAGCCGGCGAACGCCATCTTAAAAACATCACCTTGAAATCTCGCGCGCTCGCCGGCAGGGGGTCGCCTATACATATACACACACACACTCCTCGATTCCATCCCACCCCCGAGACGCACAGTGTATACCCGCGAAATCAACAAATAGGCGCGCGGTGGCTGTCGAAAGGTGAAAAAAAAAAAAAAAAAAAAAAAAATTTATCAAGCTTGTACCCTCCGCGTTGAAAGAAAGCACACGAGTAATCCGCCTCGTCACGATCGAGGAAGCACGCATTGTGTGTTTTGTTTTTTCGCACTTTCGCGTTTCGCAGGCAAATCTCCACGTGCGCCGGCTAAATCTCTCGAGGTATACGTCAGGAAAAAGCAAAGCTACATACCTAGTGGATGAAGCCACCATGAATTAAGCAGGGATGATTGGTGATTGCTGGGGCCGTTGCCGACCGGGGCGTACATCCTCCTCCGACTACGTCACGCCCGTCACTGTCGCGCGCGCCGCCGTTCTCTCGAGGATGTTCGCGCCGCCCGCAGCCGGCTGCAAGAGCAAGCGCGCGCGCACCCCCTGCACGCACACACACATACACGCGCGCGCAGCCTGTGTAGACCTACCCCCTACGCTCGTACAGCCATACCCCGGGATCCCGGTCTCTCTCCCTCTCTCATTCTCTCTCTCTCACGCACTCGAATTTCCCCTCGTGCTCCTTATCGCGCGAGTCTGCGCAGCTTGCGCGCCTCCGCGTAGTCGGGGGTTGCAAGGTTACCACCGCCGGCTACTCTCCTCCTCCTCCTCTTCCTGCCGAGCTGCGGCAGCGCCCATGTACAGAGGGCCGCCCACGCCGAGAGCGCAACCCCAGCCGCACGACCATCACTTTCGCTAAAAAGTACTTTCTCTTTCTACGCGGAGGGTTCGGGCGACTCTCTCTCTCTCTCTCTCTCTCTCTCTCTCTCTATGTGTGTGCGAAACTCTCTCGCGCTCCCTGGCGTATACAAGCGCCGCTGGAGAGAGAGAGCTTTACAAGGTTGCCAGGGACGGAGACCGGGCGAGCTTTTTTCGGGAGCCCCGGGCAGCGAGATGATTTTTTTATCCCTTCGGCGTCGCTGCACCTTGTGGATATTTTCAAGATTGCAGAGCTTTTTTTCTACGTACTGCAACGCGCGAAATTACACAACTCCGGATTCCACCGCAAGCTCGATAAGCTCGTCGCGGTCCGCCGCAAATTAGCCGGCGCATTTAATTAGGATTATCATAGCGAATGTTTTTAATGAATACACGGGAGGGAGGTCGGATAGAGGGAGGAGTGGTTATTCGGAACTTTTTCGTGTTTCGAACGTTCGTTGTTTAGTTGAGGGAAAAGGGGTAGCGAGCGCGGGGAGAGACGAGCGCAGAGAAAAAAGCAGCGGCAGCGGAAGAGACTGAGAGAGTTAAATAATGAATATGCGAGAGTGAGCGAAAATATGAGCGAAAGGGTATACGCGAGATAGAGAGAGCATTGTAAAAGCACGAGTTCCGGACGCGCAGCGATGAATGCGGATGCGGGGGTGTGTACGTGTATACTATGCGCGTATAGAGCCTCGAATGCATTTGTTCGAGTGGCTTATTATTCTCTGGCGCTTCGAGAGGTTAAAAAAATTTTTCCTGAAATTTCGCATGGCCAATCGAGTGTGTTTTCTATAATTCCACGTTGATCACGTCGCCTCACCAATGCGGTCGGTATCTACTGCGCTCGAAAAATTGCATAAATTCCGCTACAACCCTTCTCTCTACGCTCGATCAATCCCATCCACATACGCAGCCAAAAAAAAAAGAGACTCGCCAGCGTACAATAATTCACAGCAACTTACACAACGCATAACCGCAATATTCCACGCTGCAGCTCCCCTCGTAAACGTAAACAAAACAATGCAAACCGATAAATCAGCTCTCTCCTCGCTTCGCAAAACCATAGGCGGTGCATGCACCCGCGCGATTTGCAATTGCGATTCCAGCAGCCATAATTTTGATCAACGACTCTCTCTCTCTCTCTCTCTCTCTCTCGCCCGCGCGCGCAAAAAAAAAAGTCACCACCCGCCACCGCCGCCTCCTCGTTAGTACACCACTGCTTTGGCGTCGGTGCTCTATACGCTGTGCTAGTAGTGGTAACGGTATAGTGGGAGTAGAGAGAACAACCTTGCACCCCGCCAGTCTCTCTCCCCCCAGCTGATGCGCGCGAGCCCCGAAATTTTCGGAGGGGTCGCGCAACGAGAGACGAGAGAAAGAGAAAGTGGAGAGGAGAGAGCTTCCTGGGGGAGGGGGGGGGAGAGGGTATGCAGGGAAAGCCGGCGCAGCGGGAGGACCAGCGCCGGGCAACCTCTGCACCGCCACCCGGCAACAGCCCACCCCGACCTCGGAAGGAGACTAATCATTAACCTCCTTCCCTCCTCTCTCTCTCTCTCCCTCTACGTGTTTTATATATATACGTGAAATTCGCGATGAATCGGCGCCGAGCGCGTATACCCCCTGCGTACCTATGTACCTGTACCTGAGCCTCTCCTTATCTTATCTCGCACGCGCCGACTTTCTCCGATGCTCTTGGGTTTGTGATACTTCCGTCTCTGTCTTCGGTCTCCTATACATATATATACTCGGGATTTTCTCGGCGAGCGTTTTTTTTCTCTCTGTGCGAGCTGATACGCTGGCGTTACGACATCGTCCTTTCCGCCTTTGCCCTTTTGACCTCGAAAGGTCGATCGGCGGCGCTGCAGTTTTATTATTTAGAGACTTCTTCATTCGCACGCTGCGCTTCGCTTAAAGACGCTTTAAAGCTGTATAGGGACGTTTACGAAAAAAAAAAAAAAAAAAAAAATAGAACGGTTATCCACTTTAAGCGTAGTCTAGCCGAAAAAATTACGTCAAGGGAGAGATGGCTCCATTGTCGCTTGTTTACCCGCCTTACGCGCGACTTCCTTTGAGAAAGGACACTTGTGAATATAAAGTGCGTTCTTCAACCTTATTAAACTCTCGGAAACTCTCGCGTCTCCCCACACGCGGCGAAGAAGAGGGGATGATTTTTTTCGACAAAAAAGAGTCGTCGATTCGAGCATCTCGTTAACCGTATATACGCTTATACCATTTTCGAACTTTCGCGCGCATTATCACCGGCTCAATTTTAAATTCAATTATCCCGACCGCAAAACGCTGCGGATTATTACGTTCTACTCTCTCGCTTATTCGGCTATTAAAAAGTTTAACCACGCGATCCCTCTTCGATTAGCGCATCGAGTTCGCCATACACTTCGCTCGCCTATTACAAAGTTTCCATGCCAGAATTGCATCTTGAAACGGCGCCATTTTCCATCAGTACGTAATACAGCCCCGAACGAAATTTCCGAGAACCGCATCGACGAGAAAAAATCGCAGACAACGCGGAGCTACGCGAAAAAAAGGAGAGAACGAAGGAAACACACGAGAGAGAGAGAGAGAGAGAGAGAGAGAGAGAGCCCGGGGCAGGCATCTATATGGAGAATCGATTTTTCGAGGCACGCGCGCGCGTAAAAAAAGGCGCGAGCGAGAGAGTCCTATACGCATAGTGTGTATACACTAGGGAGGAGAGGGAGAGAAATTCGCGAGTGCAATATCTATATGCCAGCAGCACACGTACACTATATACGCATAGATCGTATATTGGATAGCGCAGAGGGAAGCGGGCGCCGCGAGGCACGTATATATAACACACGTACACGGAGGCCGAGCTGACGACGCAGTAGTAGTAGAAGTAGGAGGTGAGACGCGACCCCCGAAAATTCTGGAGGAGAGCGTGCAGTCGCAGTAGCAGCAGCAGCAGCGACGATGCAGGGAGACGAGGGGTCGCCGCCACCGCGCGCAGAGAGACGGGACGATAAGTAGAAAAAGACAGAGAGAGAGAGAGAGAGAGAGAGAGAGAGAGAGCAGAAGCCGCCGAGGGAGAAGGGAGGCGGTAGAGGGGTAAGATGCAACGCGCATCTATTGATTCTCCGTTGCCAAGGGTTGGCCCACTCACTTTCGAAAGCGCACGCACCGTCGTCTCTCTCTCTCTCTCTCTCGCTCGCTTTACGCACACACGTGTGCGCCGCGCAACGAGACTGTGCGCCATGTTCGTGTGTAGTATGTACCGTAGGGGAATGGAACGTCTGTGCTCCTTCTCTCTGGGAAGCCGAAAGGAAAAACTGGATTCTGCAACCCCTGTGCCTGCATTTCACGATGCCTAGGAGAGAGAGAGAGAGAGAGAGAGAGAGAGAGAGAGAGAGAGAGCTCCTTGACTATTTCTGATGCGAAGCGACGCTGCGTTTTATATTTCGCTGCCTTAGTAGAAGCAGCGATATCGCGCTATAGAGACGATCCTTTATTGTATTTTCTTACTTCGAGGTCACCGACAAGGAGGGGGGGGGGGAGAGTCGAAAGTTTGTGTTGATGTCGGATATGCCCGAGTGCATCGTTCGGAGAGAGCTATATTGATCGAAAAAGGATTAGCCTATCGTTTCAAGAGGGAAAATGCCGCGCGCGTTCACGAATTCTTTCGTATATTCGAATATAGCGAGGGTCCAAATCAGCGAGGACGCATTTCTCTCGAGGTTTTTAATAACGACGGGCACGTGTGCTATACGCTTATACTCTCTTACTGTTTACCGTAGCGAAATACCTCCGCTCCCCCGTACACGAGCATATTGAAATTGTCACCGGTGATATTTTCATCGAGGTGTCCTTGTACCTGTTTAAATGACATAATTTTTTAGGTTATGCACTTTTTCAGTGCAAGATAAAAACGAAGCACAAAACTGGCCGATTCTAGGATAGGATAAATTTCGCGGATCGACGTGCACGACAAACCAATGCAGTTCGCGCGAAGCAAAACAAAAGAACGCGCTCTCGCGACTGCAACTACGTTGGTATATATACAGCGTATGCAGCGATTCGGCGGTGCACGTTGCCGCACCGGCATACGAGCCTCTCGCTCCGATTCGCGACTTAACCTATTAAAAACAAGTGACGAATAACAAGACTCACCTTCCTCTTGAGACTGAAATTCCACAAAGTTCCTCGGGTTGATGCAAATCATAACAAAAGTCCAAGAATGTCAAGTTTTGCTACAAGTTCAGACGAGACGACGATGACGACGAGACGCGAGTGCCGATGCAGTAGATGGGTATTGGTCCGAAACGTTGAGATTTTGATGTGTTTTTTCCGAAAAAGATGATCTTCGCACTCGCGTCTTTCTCGCGCTGCCGGCAGCGAAGAAGACCGACAACTGCCGCGCGAATAAATGCTCGCATGCGTTTCAACCCCCTCCCCTCCCCTGTGCAATGTCTCTCTCTCTCTCTCTCTCTCTCTCTCTCTCTCTCTCTCTCTCTCTCTACTCGCGGTGCGCCTATATATGGGTTCTGCTCGTAAAAACCGACAATTTTGATGCGCTCGATTGCAGCGCTGCCTCGCGGCACTGCAGCGAATTTAATTTCTAATAAAATAAAACATTTTTTTATATAAATACATAAATAAAAAAAAATCAAAATTCAAATGTAAACGAGCTATTACAAAATTTCAAAATCTTAATGTTTGTATATGATTTTAATCTCTTAATTATAAAGAGTATAACAATACTTATTAAGAAACTCCCTCGTAGGAATTTGAGGCTAATATGGCCACGATATGTTGAATTTAATGCTCAGTAGCCAGATTGTAAGGCATATCGTGGCCATATGTCCCTGTCAACAGGCGACGGTAAGTGGGCATAATATGCCATAAAATTATGGCCAACGTTTCTTAAAACGTTGGCCATAATTTTATGGTAACCTAAACTTGCACACATTTATGCATATGTGCAAACATGACCACACTCAATACTAACACTGACATGTATAGTTTTTATGTAAGTGTGAATATTAGAAAAAACATCAGGCGTAATCTGTGTGTTCAAGATTGCCAATGATGGAGTCCAAATGTGTTGATCTTGATAGATATTCTCCAACTAAATGTTCTAGTCTAGGCAGTATCTATCACTATAGTTCCTTATACCATGCAGTGTATCCATGCAAGATGTTGCTCCAGAGGCAACATTTACACATGGTTGTTTATATGAAAACTTAAACTACAGCACTTGAGATAAAGACAAGCGGATATATTGTTTTAATAACTTGGAACAAATCACCATGCAAAATTTCAGCCCTCCAAGTATGATAGATTTTAATTGAGAGCAAAATCAAATTCTCAATGATTGTACGATTACTTTTTTCAATTTTTCTTTTTGATCTCAATGAAAATCTATCATACTTGGAGGGCTGAAATTTTGCATGGTGATTTTTTCCAAGCTATTAAAACAATATATCCACTTGTCTTTATCTCAAGTGCTGTAGTTTAAGTTTTCATATGAACAACCATGTGTAAATTTTGCCTCTGGAGCCATGGGCTTCGGTGTGGATCAGCTAGCGAAGACAGACAAGCAAAAATTGTTACTCTAGCCTGTTTCTACATAATAAAATAAGCATCTACATCACAAATTAAACATATTGTATGGATACAATGCATGATATAAGGAACTATAGTATAGATACTGCCTGCGACTGACTGGAACACTTAGTTGGAGAATATCACACATTTAGACTCCATCATTGGCAATCTTGAACACACAAATTTCACCTGATGTTGTTTCTAATATTCACACTTGATGATACAAATGATTTTAGAATTTACTGCGTTTAAAGAAATTTGATTATCAAGTTTATGGATTTTCGGTTATAAACCCATTGGTCGAGTCAAGTACTCAACATAATGTGGGCATATTATGTTGATATATTATGCTAAGAAAAATATGGCCAGTAGTTGAACTGCTTGTTATACCTTCTTCTGTAATTCATGACCTCAGTGTCTTTTCTTCTTACACTAGAATATGCCTTTTTGTCTTCGTTTTTCAGTATCTACCGAAGTTTTATACATATTTTCAGCTACTTTCTTATCGTGTTCAATTGCTTCCCAATAGATAGTTCGTTTGAAATCCCTATCCATGATGATTTTGGAAATTTGTTCTGTATCGTCGGTAACTAAGTTATGGACCGATATATTTTCAAACAAAAAATCATTTTTCATTTTTCTTACCTCGGTTTCTCATTGTTTGAAATAATTTGTCCATATTCTATTCTTTTCAATGATCTTCTCGTCGTTGATTCGAGCTCTAGGTTGTCGATTTGTCTTTTAAGACAGAGCCATTATATGTCTGAGCATCAATTTAATTCTGTCTTCATCTCCTTGTTGCTCCATTAATGCGAACGGAGTTTTACCTTCGCTGTTTTTAGGGCACACTTCAGTCCTATTTAATAATAATAATCGCATAATATCCAATTCTCCATCGGGTATGCTGCAAAGGTAATGCAGCGCAGTTTCCCCGTTTTTTCTATCTTCATATTAATGTCAGCTTTATGCATTAACAAGATCTTTACGATCTCCGCATTACCTTTTTGTATAGCCATCATAAGAGCAAAATTGTCACCAGTCACCAACATCTTTACGATATTTATTTTGGATAGTTCAATACATACTAAATCGAAGTGGGATTACTCCGTTACTATCTTGCGCTTCTATATTTCCGTCGTAATCATCGATGAGCATTTTTGCTAAATTGTCTTTTGTTTCTGACGAATGCATCTTTATGAGTACATGTAGAAGACTTTCGTCTGTGCTACATATCTCTTGTGTTACACAACACTTTTCGTTTACATGGATTACAATTTTTTTTTAAAAATGACTTTGCTGATTTCAATAAACCTTCCGATACATATAAATATCCAAATTAATGGAAATTTATTTGTGTGACGAAATACGTTATCTATCAATTATGGAAATTTCTCTTGTAATTCTTTTAAAATGTCGGGCTCTGTGTATTTCGTTTTTTTATAACAAAATTTTCTAAGATATATTCTAATTTTTTGAGCTATTTTTCTGACTTTTGTAGTATCCGGGCTGTTGTCCTGTTTATCTAATTCATAACCAAATTCCGTTCAATTGTAAAACGGAAATATATTTGGTTCGTTGACATCTGGAGAAAAAAATGTTGACATAAAATAATTATATTCTCGCGTATTGCATTCTCGCGAAATTGCAATCATCGAAACAATTTAAGCGGTCAAGCCTGGGTTAAATCCTGCAAAAAAACAAAAAGATATTCTTCTTACCAAAAACTTTTTTATTTGATGTAATTTGGAAAAAAAATTCTATCGTAATTATATAAAATATACATCATTTTTATAAAAAAAAAACATGTATATATCTTGTGCATGCCCACTCAGGCTGATAATGACATTTCTAAAAAATATGAATTAAATATTGCTAGCAACATAAGATTAGAGATAGAGTAAAGAAGGCGGTCCGGATCTTTCAGAGAGCCGTTGCAGGTGACTAAAAATACTTATTTATACAGTGAAATGTCATGAATTTTAGTCAATGATTTTACAAAGTATATACGCATGTTTTTTTTTTCAATAAAAATGTTCAAATTACACCAAATAAACATTTTTTTGGTAAGAAGAATATCTCTTTGTTTTTTTGCAGGATTTAACCAGGCTTGACCCCTTAAAAAGGAAGTATCTAGGGGCCGTAAAAAGAGTAGGATTTTTCTTAATAATAACGTCCTTTCTCTTTAATTTGAGGGACTCGTGGCCGGGCCTGGATGACCCGAGGATGTACGCGTGTTATGAAACTTTTATAGGTAACAATAAAAATTAAAAAAAACAGCAGGATTTATTTTAGTTGGCTCTATACCAATCATGATTATTATTTCAATTTATCATCATCTTTTTTTAACAAAAATTAAATAATAAAGTGTTGTAGTCGATTTTTGCGAATCCATTAACATTTATTCTATAGGCTGTATAACTTTAATATTTTTTCAATTAGATGATAGAATAGCCTTGCTTTCCGATCAATGAGGCTGCATTGATTTACAAATTCGTTTTTCTAGCTAGTAATTTCCATAATAAATATTGTAAATCAAATATTCCTCATAACGAAGTCTCTTCTCAAAATCCATGCCAATCGGTATTTCTCTACTGCTCTTTGGAGCTGTTTAATAATTAACCAACTACGACAACGTCGTTTTGGAATTCATAGACAGGAACCTCAAGATTCAAAGGAGCTGGACCTTTCCTAATTCTTCCACTAGCATCATAGTGAGAACCGTGGCATGGACAGTAGTATCCACCAAATTCACCAGCGTTTGCAATTGGTACACAGCCCAAGTGGGTGCAGACTCCAACAACAATCAACCATTCAGGTTGCTTCACTCTATCAGCATCTTTCTGGGGGTCACGAAGACTGGCAACATCAACAGCGTTTTCTCTCTGAATCTCAGCTGCAGTCCTGTTGGTGAAAAAAAATGTTAACCATAATATTTACTATACAACTTTTAGTATTTGATTATCAATACTAAAAATTCTCAATAACTGTGATGATTAGAATATTTATGTTTTTTTGTGAATTTAGCTAACCTGTGACGAATAAACAGTGGTTTTCCACGCCATTTAAAGACAACGCTCTTTCCCTCAGGAATAGCATCAAGCTTTACTTCAATCTTAGCCATAGCCAAGACATCAGCGGATGCAGACATGGTGGAAAGAAGGTCAAATACAAACGACTTGGCTGTGTATGCACCAACAACCCCAGCACCTAGAGAATGAAAATCCTATTAGATATCACTGTAAATTTCAAAATCATTTAAAATTTGTATCCTGTATATTACTTGCTGCTACGACGTATGAAACTGCTTGACGTGATGGAGCCGATTCACGGGACCTGACAGACGCATTTTTGACCTCATCTTTACGGTACTCACTGAAGTCTGGCACTCGGATGTCAGTGTGTGCTAACCTCTGTTGTGTAATTTGGGAGCTCACTGAAAGAAGCGCAGATAATTAATTGACATGTTATCATTTTGAGGTATGTTAAAGCTTCCATGCATATATTGCCGTGCTGTTATTTTAGTTCTGCCTAATAAACACACATGGTGCAAATATTGTAAATAAATCATTAATTTAATATACAATTCGCACTGTTTATTTATAAACTCAGATCACCAGCCAAGGTAATAAATAGAATGAAAATAATCATCAAATGGAAATATAAGAAAATTGACAGATTATCCAGAATTAGAGTATATATAACCTCTCAAAAGCACACTCCTTCGAGACAGAAAACGGAACATTGTCGGATATCGAAGATATTGATAAACAATTTGTCACAAAACTAGATAGCACAGATACGCATTATAAGCCAAAATTTTTGATAAAAATAGCCTTTAAAACAATATTTTGTTACATGATGTTGCAGACTGGCACGTAAAGCTCGGTCGGCAAAGCAGTTGCCTATGTTCGCCTGACTGGCCGAACAACTGCTCTATATCCCCGAAGATTGTTACATAATTAGAATTGGAAAATAAACACTTTGCACGTTCGAAAAAGCAGAAAGCCGAGATGAATGCCCGAAGTCCAAAGGGCGATAAGACAAGTATTTGGCGCAACTTACCCGCGATTCCCGAGCTCACGCGTATAGCCCCATTGAGGTGTAGGTCTTGGCTGAGAGTGTAGTTGAGAGTCCGTTGGATGGGACTGGGCAAGGTGATCTTCTTCCTGGAGATCTTGCTGTTCGAGCGGACTGGCTTGACACCCGTTGAGATGACATTGATCGCAGCTTTCGCGAAGGGGGCGATGCTCGAGGACTTCGCGATCACGTTCATTTTTACGCGAGTTTCGCCGTAAAGGACTTACACCACCAGACGACAGAAGACACGGATGTCGCTGCTCGTCGATCACCGAGAGTGCATAAGACCGAATAGGACGCCACCATCAAACCTGCGGATAACTCGCGACTCTCGCGTTAAGCGCGACGCGCGAAACTCAAAACTCGAGACATATTAATACAGAACCGTAGAATGTAGGATTATCACTCGTCTCTCAAAAGGCTATAGAACAATAAAAGCGTTAATACACAGTACGTTATGTTGTTTTTACTTTTTCGGTATATACAAATCGAAGCATTTCTTTGAATACTTCGGGATGTACTTGGTTAAATGTAGATTAAAAACCTAAAACTGGTCCTTATCTTGTCTCGGGACATATAAATCTAGCCTCATCGGGACACACCAATCTGGGAGTAGACTTTTTTGTATACAATTAAATATTATTAATATATGTACCTATATTTCGAAGCATTGCAATCTTATTCAGAATTTCTGGTGGGATTTTAGATTCAATATATTTTTTTTAAAGTCTAATTACTCTTTGGTAAACATCAAGAGACGCATGCAGTTTACTCCACTGCAAAATCAGTGCAATTCCAATCCAAGCTTCCTCGTCATTTGGATAACACATTGTTCTTTCAGAAAGATTACCAATTGCTATCTCATACATTGACTGTGGAACTTTGGCACACAATAAACCAAGCGCTTTTTCTTATTCTGTATTCACCGTGGTATTGATCTCCTACCTTGGTCTTTATTAATAATCTTTCAAAACACCTTGATGCCTGAAATGATAAAGTAAAGTAAGTATACATATTGCATGAAAAAACTATTAGTAGAATTAGGCTTTTTTGGTGAAACTTACTTTTTCATAAATGGTCCGGTCACGTGTATTTTTCCCGTAGGATTCCCCATATATACAGAGCTATAGTGATGAGGTAGATATACTTTATTTCTAATGTGTGTGTGTGTGTGTGTGTGTGTGTCCTGAACGCACGAAGCATAAGGAGGTAAGGAGACCAAACTCCGTTAATACTACTTTAAGACCTTAAGTTAAAGCCTAACTGTTAATAGGGCTCTCTGTTAACAGGAAACTCGTACTTTAAAAAAATTGGCAAAATTTTTCAGTTTTCCCGGATTTTCTCTAGTTCTAATCAACCGATCGGATCGCTTGACCTCTGATTATCTTCGTAATTTAATTTACGAAATGGAGATTGCTACAGTAGTTTTTCTTTTATGATCAAAAAATTAAAAAAATGCTTTTTTGCACTAAAATGTGTCTAACAAATTAATTAATGAAATATCTATGGACAGTTTTTTAAATGATTAACGTTCGGTTCATGGATTGAAAATGTAACTAACTGGAAAAATGGAAAAGGAGCATAAAACTCGCACGTCTGTTTCTAGTGGCGCCCCTAGTGGGGTACGCGTACGCTCACTGCGGCTCAAGTTACTCGCCTTGGTAATAAGACTTCCTATGAATCTATAAGGGCAATCTGGGCAATGTATTTCAGCCTAATTATTTATGTTCCAACTTTCTCCACCTCATTTGATTTACACGTAAGTGCCTGGCGCTATTATGACCTTATCAAAGCGAATTCTGACTCTCGCAGGCTGGTATGTACACAATATACCTGTATACAGTACCAGCAGAAGAGCGCCCGTTCTGCTGTTCTGCTAGCAGACATCAAATATTTCAAAACACAGCTGATATATAGTCTTGGGATGTTTTACACTATGTAAACGCAGATGATATTTAAGTGCATAAAAGCAGCTGACATTTAATAATGTTAGGTAATAACCCTGGTAACCCTGAAAGAAATAAAAAAAGTGTAGTTCTATTTAAAAAAGCAGAGTAGTAAAGCGATTTTATTATACTGTATTTTTAAAGTTTCGTAAACAGTCTAGTGCTAGAAGCATTGTTAAAAAATGTGTGCACATAGAGTTCTAAGAACAGGTGTGCGAGTATGCATAATCTGTGGTGTAAAGTAGTTCTTTTAGGCATCGTAAGGTTAGCACACAAGCATAGAAAAAAACTTGCTGGGGTTCTACAGAAATATTATATGAAAATTAGACCATTCTGCAAAAACTATCTATCGATGAGAAGGCACATGCTTTTTATAGCTATCAGTAAAAAAATTGACACTGCCCTAAGGTAAGACTGGTCACACTTCCAAGTGTCAACAGCAAACACAAGTACCTGCCTGTTATAGGAACTCTGTAAAGTCTAGCACACATCTTCAAAGAAGAAGTATATAAAAGTAGAGTGTCTAAATCTTCTCCTGGAGTACTCTGATAGACAAATGGTCTAACACGCACTTCATGTCCGACACTTTGAATCATTGAACATGCTGTAGTTAGACGAGCTGCCTAAAAACAATAATTTTACTTTTTACACTATTCTTAAAGTACACAATATGCAAACTGATAAAATCATCAATACAAGGGATATACTTGTATGAATGGGGCAATAGCTATCCAGATCCAAAGAATCACATTGGCTATATTTATACAAGTTAATGGATTGATTCCGCTATTTTGAATATCATATTTTAAAAGCCACGCTGTACCAGACATGGCCCAAGACATATTGACAACTGTGTATATACAAACTGCAGGACCATATTCATCATTGAAATATTTTAATAACTTCCTAAACTCACTTATTTCCTGGAAAGCATACATGATAAAACAACCAATGATAAATGAACAAAATCATTATTATGCTTTAAACATACCTTCATCCATTCTAGTCCCGATACAGTATGTTGAAGTAGTTTTACTCTCAGGAAATGCAAATGTGATATTAACAATTGTCCTTGCAAACAATAACTGGTTATAATTGTACCTTGCACCATATCATGCCACATTGTACAAAGTATTAACAAAACTTTCAAAACTGTTTTTATATCAGAAGAACTAAAAGTAGGTCAGTGTAAAATATTGGTATTTTATAATTCAATGATTCTTATATAAAATACTGAATGTAAAAAAATTACCCATGCTTGAGCCATTGAAAGGTAACAACATCTCTTGCTGACATCAAACTTACAGCTACTAAAGCCAATATCATCCACACAACACCAAGACCAATAAACAACCACAGGATTCTGACCAAACGCTTTTGCCCACCTCTATTGGCTGAATTAGAGGATAATAGAAAAGCTCTTTCCATAAGATTCTGTAACTGCTCATTTTCTTTGACACGAAATAAGTAAACTGTATATAGGTACGCTATCAAATGCAGACCATTAGGAATAAAATAAGCAAAAATTGCATTTCCATGGCACGTTTTTTCATAAGTGCGTGGTTTTGTTGTTATCTCTGATTCGAGTGAGGTTGCTACGTAACAGAATCCCCTATCTCTTCTGTTAAAAAAAAATATACATGAAATTAGTCATTTAATTCACAATAATGGGTAAAAGAGATAACAACCCAATGGTACCGATAACAAGCCATATACTGGAGAACATATCCAATGCACATAAAGACAATGACTTGAAAAGTATGAAAATTTGATAAAATACAGTAACGTGAGATACGTTCAGACTCTTCACTATTAGGTCTCAGACCCATAACACCTAGTAGCCTCAAATATGGTCTCAAAATTTTATATTTACAATAATGTAATACTGCAGATGTGCTCAAATTTTCATAATCAGGCATTTCAGCTATTTCACCCATCTGTAAATATACCACATTTTAGAAACTTATAATTTCTTGCTAAGAGTCAAAATACAACAAACAAGTTTTACAATAAAATTGTCATGACATGAAAGTATTTGTACTTTGCAACTCAACGTTTTTCGGACATAAAAATAGTCATCTTACTTCAGTACTATGTAACTGCAGATCGGATAGTAGTGACGGAGTTGATGGTGTAGATTGACTTGGTTCATCATTATTTTGCTGTGATGAATTTTCTTTTCCATTTGAAGAAGCATTATTATATGGGCTTGCCTAAAATATCGATTGCTCATTATTGACCTGTCAAGTATTTTGTTTAAAATGGCTAAATTCTTTATCACCAAATGACGTGATATTTTACAATTATTTGCCAATATTCTTTTGAAATATTGTTTGTTACACTTGTATCGAAATCAATCACTTTAATTGAAATTGCAGGCATGCTGATAATATTTAAAACGGTTTAAAAAACAACACTTTATAACATTTTATAACACTGTATAAAAGAACAATATCAGCAAGTAAATATGTTATGTACTCTATGTGATAGGTGAGTTTCCCAGCTCTATCGATTCCAGTGGAAAATGTAAACACAGAACTTACCTTCATTATAACTTGCACAATAATGGAAAATTTGCAAGCGTTATTGTAGCAACTCAATGCTTTTCGATATTACAATATTCTAAATTCACTTTCGAGTTATAATAATCATATTTACATATGCACTTACTGAAGTGAATTCCCTTTAAAATCATAATTCTTGTAGAATTGCAACAGGGACGTCTACACCAAACGTTTCTATATATCTTTAAACGGCCGAGACACTGCAAGTGCATATCAGTGCTGAGTGATGACATTTCACCTTTCATATGAGATATCAGTTAAGTTGATTCTTAATAAATTATTTTCTGCACAATGATGAAATTGGTAAATAGAAAACATCAGGAACATTGAGACAAAGAATGCTATTGATTAATATAGAAATAAGATTTATTTACAACTGTACAATAACAAATTTTTAATTAATTTAATTAAATTAATTATACTTATTTCATTTTTCTACCCTTTCCTATATTTTTTGCTGGTCTTAATAGATGCTTGAAATCTTGTCTGTTCGTTTTGTTTTGACCTCCTTTTTTGCCGAAATTTTGCTGAAATATAATTTATTTTTTAGGATTTAAACGCATTTGATAAAAAACGTGAAACATACAATACTGCGAAATTATTTTTTTTTATTTACCTTTCCCATGGTGAATGTCATTTCTTTGTTTCCTCTTGACCCAGACACACTGATTCTATGTGACTCCTCCTTCTGCAATCTGTCACCCAGGCTGGCTCTAAGATAAGAAAAACATTGTCATTTAATCGTTTATCTCAATGTTCGTACATTACGCAACAACTGTTATTAAAAAAAAGGTAGGTTCACTCACTTGGCTCGTTTTCTCATGTACTTAGACCCATTGTAACTAACACCATCCTTTAATTCGTAGAATTTAGGTTGTTTCTTGGGTCCCTCTGCATTCTCTTCTTCTTCTTCTTTTTTTCTTCTTTCTTCCATTTCAAGTTTTTTCTCGCTTTCTTTTACCAAACGATATTGCTTTTGTACTTCCTTTACCCAAGGTTTCTCGTCATCCGAACTATCAGCCATATCTTCGTCTTCGGAATGCAGATTCTCTAAATTTTTAACAATAACAACCGAATTAAAACATTGTTCGTTATCTATTACCACAGACAACCAACCGAAAATTGGACAACAAAAATTATCTTACCCGCATCGTCATATTCGACATTGTCTTCCTTAACTTGTACTTTACTGGCAGCTCGTTTTTTAGTTTTACCCATTTGTGAAATAACTGGATTAAGAAGAGCATACTCTTCAGAATTAGGATCAACTTGGAAGTCGGGATTTTCGAACAGGGCTTTAAACCGATCGTCTTTCAACAAATTCGGCGTTGCCTTCTTCTTTTTCTTTGGATCGGTAGTTTCTTCGTTATCAAGATGTTTCAATGCCAGATCCTTATTAACAGCTGGCAATTTGTGCACCTGAAATTTAGCATATTATTGTAACAGCAACGCTAAAACGTAAATCGTGAAAAAATTCGATTCAAAATAAAATACCGCATATATATATACCTGTACTCGTTTCGGTCGTTCTTCTTCAATTTTTTCTCGTATTTTTTTCTTTTTATATTCTTCGAATTCGAATGGTTTCATGACATCTCTGGCCTTTCTGTACAACCTGACATCCATAAAGTATCCATGCATGTATGCTCTCAATAAGTTAGTGCCCTTCAAGTGTGACAGGCCTAATTCATCCAATTCCTTTTCAGTGACGAATTTGTAATCATCGTAAATTGTTTCATAGTCCAATTCTTCAAGTTCTTCAGTAAGATTGTCAAGGAAACCACACCATCTTGGAGCTGGACCAAGACTTGGTATGTAGTATGACTGTATTTTTGTATTTTCATTAGCCATAAACATCAAACCAGTGTTTGGAACAATACACAGATCATTAAAATCTGACTGGGCTTCAATAGATGTGTATATTTTCCCCTAAAACATTAGTTAAATAGTATTAAATAAATAAATTTCAAAGATAATATGGTTTGATCTTGAGAATATAACTTACAGTTTGCTTTTCCCATATTTTAACAATAGAACTATCCATAGAATAAACCAAATCCATACTTTTATGGAACTCAATATTTCTGATTGGCAATCCATACATGTGATCCTTTATCATGAATGGGCTATTAGATCTAAGGTCATATAGCAAAACTTGTCCAGTGACAGTTCCAACACCCAAAGTCAAACCACCTTGACACTTAAGAGCTGTGATTGAAGGCACTGTGTCCAATCTATAAGTATTAAAAATCAATAACTAACTAATCAACCTTTTATTACAGTGTCAACTTGTTACTCACTTGTTATCTTGTTTTATGCAACTAAAACCGCAGTCAAGTGTTCCAACTTTATTTCTTACTCGTGGGTCCCAAGCCTCCACCTTACCCTCATCATTTCCAACTAATAAAAGATTATGAACAGGATTTATTGTGCATTTGTTGATGGCCGAACTTTCAGAGATCAATGGTTGTAAGAACTGCCCTCTTTCCAAATTTAACCGGTATATTTCATTGCTGTAATGACAAAAAAAGTTACTTCACTATTTAGATAAAATTAATGAGACCATATGAGACTGGTGATGTTGACGTACCTAGCCCCCACGACAAACAGGTCACAAGATGGATAATGATACTGCATGTCTCTACCAAACCTTGGTATTCTCAGTCTGTAATATTTACCATGAGCAGCATGAAATTCAATATGCCTATCACAGTGTAAAAATACTAACTAAAAACCAAAATGTACAGTGATTAGCAATATTAATATACGCTGGTATCAAACTATGAACACACTCGACTTACTTTGCTATAGTCATCTGACAGAGCTTCAAACGTCACCACTTCTGAGTCAAAACATCTTTCAAATTTTAATGACAACTGATTCACATCAAAGCACTTGAGCCTTGGTTTGTATATACCGGTTGCAAACACGTACTGCCCATCTTTAGACACTCTGATGGAAGTACTGACACCGGGCATGTCAAAATCTTGAATAAGTTCTATCCGCCTTCTGATATCTGTAATTTAAGACGAAAACAGATATTAAATCAAGCTTTTCTAAACTTTAACGTGATTTGACTCTAGTAAATTCCAAGCAAATCTAGCTTGATATCATGGCTGCAAATAAGCAATTTTTCAGTATGTACACTCACCAATATTTTTTTTCACCAAATTCCTCCTCTTCCTCTCCGACAGCCACTATAAATAACAAGAAAATATCGCGATACAAATTATAAGAGTTCGAAATGAGATATTAAATCGTTATAAACAATGAGTTCATAACCTCTTAATTTTCGAGTTTCTACGCTACTTACCTCGGGAAGACTCTTCCCGGCGCTGAGATTGTAAATTTTAACGTCATTCGGATTCGACACCTGCATCTTGGCGGTTTATTTTCTACAAAACACTGAATTTATCAAGTAAATACCATAATTATTGACACCACGCGTGAATCAAACTTGCAACGACGACCCACGTGGATGTGTGCGTGTGCGTGTGCGGCTGCCGGTATATATGGGCATTCGATTGGTCGTAATCGTCGTTGCGATGTCTCGAAGATGCGAAATTCAAACTTGCTTTTGTTTCAGCCAGTTCAGTGAAACATCAGAGTAGAATCGTTGACAATTATCGAGACTAAAGGAAAGAGTAATACCCAAAAGAAGACAATCGTCTGATTTAAAATGAAAATGAAAAAATCGAGCACTTTGCAAAGAAAATTAAAATGACAGGTTGAATTTTCTACTTTGGCCGAACTTTCATGAATTAAAAGCCAAGGCTGGTCTCGAAAAATTTTCGTAATCTCCCGCGGGTGCTCGCAAAATCCTCCCGCACCTCCTCCCTCGCGATGCTGCTCCTCCTCGAAATCGCGAATATAATATACAGCTACAGTCCGGGGGCTACTAAATAAATGGCCGCCGTCGCGTCGGCGCGCAGATGTCGCTCGCGAGCACGTATCTCCATCTCTCTCCCAGCGCGATTATACGTGGGTCGCGGGGGGGTGTGAGGATGGGCGGGGGACCGGCGGCGGCGGCGGCGGCGGCGGCGGCACGAATCGTCCCGAGCGCAGCGCGGCGCATAGTCGGCAGTCGCGAACTGAGTTGGACGGGTGACGGGCCTGATTCTCTCTCTCTCACTCTGCAGTGCAGTGAAGTTTCTCGAGAAGCAGCTAAGCGCATATTCTGTCTCTCTTTTTTCGCACTTTCGGCGCCCTCTTTCTCTCCCCCGAACATCATCAATTTTTCTCGCTCTCGCGCGCCGCGGATCGAGAGAGTACGCAGACGTACACGCAGTGTCCAGACGGCAGTGCACGCGCCAACACACTAGCCAGCTAACGCTTTAGCTAGCTCTTCTTTTTTTTGTTCTCCTCGTCGAGTCTCGACTCTCTCTCTCTCTACAAGCCACAATGAGCTGGCAGGATTACGTCGACAAGCAGCTGCTCGCCTCGAGATGTGTGTCCAAAGCGGCGATCGCCGGACACGACGGCAACGTCTGGGCAAAATCCGAGGGCTTCGAAGTGAGTACCTCTACACCTATGTATATATCTCTCTCTCTCTCTCTCTCTCTCTCTCTAGCCAGCTCGCTCTCTGCCGCGGTCGTTCCCTCTCCCCCTCGCTGCTCCTTTTTTTCCCGATGCGCCGCACAAGCCAACGGGCGCTTTTCGAAGAGTCTCGAATCCTTTTCGGAGCAGAGAGACTCGGGGAAAAATCCCAACGCCCCGGCCCCGCACAAAAGCAGCGACTGTACTGCGTATGTAGCTATATGTACAGTGTGCAGGGGAGAGGCAGTCGCCGGGAGCGAGTGAGCAAACGAGAGAGAGAGAGAGAGAGAGAGGAGCGACGATAACCTCTCTCGCGGGACGTACTTTCGAAAGCCAGCAGCGGCGCCGGCGATGCCTTCTTCGGGTCTCCTTTTTTGCTCGCGGTGGCGGCGGCGACGACGACGCGCGCCCAAAACTACTTTTATACATTTACGCCGGTGGCGCGCGCTCTCTGCCACGTAGGATGACGTAGTCCGCCGCCTGCAAGTGCGAATACGACGTCGCGCAGCTCCTCCTTTCATTATTCTTACATGAAGCGAATTTTCTCCTCGCGACAGGTTATATACCGGGCGTAATAAGTCGCGCACAATAGTCGTGCCGTCTCTCTCTGGCGCGCGCGTAGGTATCGATCCGTCAACGTTTCCTCTCCTCGTAGCCGGCGTGCGTGCACGCGCCGCCGCCGCCGCCGCCGCCGCCTTCTCCCTCCATTGTGTCTATGTATGTACGCGCGCGTGTGTACTGGCTGCTCCGAAATTTTCGCGCGAGGACGAGGCGGAATTTTCAGGGTGTGGCGCCTCCGAGTCTCCTTTTGCATCGCGAGGAGACGTCGTCGCGCTTCCTTTTTTTTTTTTTGCTCCCTTTCCGCTCCCTCAGCAGCAGCAGCGCAGGAAGAGAGAGAGACGGACGGAAGCGACGACACGATCGAACACACTCGCGCGCTCACACACACATCGCCGAAAATAGCACGGCCTTTTTCTCTCTCTCTCTCTCTCTTTCGCGCTCTCACTTTGTCGCGTTGCTGCTGATGTAGGAGAGGAAAGTTTCGAATTCCCTCCGGTGCGAACTGTACCGCAGCTTTATACCGCGCCGGATTTTCTTGGCCTCCTGCGGGATTCTCCGCTCCTTTGTCGGCTCTCTCTCTCTCTCTCTCTCTCTCTCTCTCTCTCTCTCTCTTTCTCGTGCCGTGTGCGTTGCATCAGATGCCGCTCTCTGCGCTGCGTCCATCTTACGAAACTGGACCCAGAGAGTAGAGGTTATAATTTCGCGTTGAAAACGTGGCTATATTGCACACGCCGAGCAATTTTCCTTAATTGTCGGGCTCGCACGCCCTCCCTCTGCGCTCTTTCGATGGCTAACGAGCACCTCTCTCTCTCTCTCTCTCTCTCTCTCTCTCTCTTGCTAATTATTCAAATCCACGTGTATCATCGCGGTGACACATTCCCGATGCGCCAAAAAAAGAACGGCCGTACGCAAAGTTTCTCGCGGTAGCGCGTGTAATATAACCTGCTTCTTTCTCTCTCTCTCTCTCTCTCTCTCTCTCTCTCTCTCTCTCTCGAGTGCGAGAGAGGACTATTAAAGTCGCGGATGAGAGCCGGCTGCAGTTATACACCTACGTGCACTATATGCATGCCCCTCGTCGCGTGGAAGCGGAAATTGCCAAGCGGACGGACGGAGATGGAAAGTGAACGAGTATACGTTCGGTCTATACACAGTACAGTAGTGGTGTGCGCAGTAGATTTTTGGCAGAACGGAGCGAGAGAAAGACGATAAAAATCGGAGGCGCAGCTGCCCGAGAACGAATACACGTTATATGCGCCGTTGAGACGGAAGATACGAGAAGCAGCAGGCCACAGGGACCTTTCTGTCTCTGTCGGGCGCATGGCTGCCAAAATGGCGGCAGCTAGCAGCAGCAGCCGGCCGGGCAGCAACCCTATACAGTCGTCGTGCGCAGGGCCGTAGCTATACAAGGATGTTCGCCTTCGGAATGATTGAAATAATTTTTACGGGATGTTACACGCGATTGGGAGAGTTTGGATTTTAGCGTCGAGTGTCCGGACCGATAAGAGGAGATATCGATGCAATGATTCTCGTGTTTTGTTTTGACAGAAAATTGGATTATGCAATGTTTGTGCACTGAAGTGTCGTAATTGATACGCATCTCGTTGCGTTAATTTGTTTAATTAAAGAATACAGAGGGAATTCGTTGAAATTGGAGTAGAGTAAACATCAGCTAGAAAATTTGATTTTACTAACAAATCATCTCACTGCAGTGTACAAGAGTCGTAGAGAAAATTATAGTTATCTGTGCCTGCTTCTTATTGCCTAGCAAGTCGAGTATGCATTACACGCGTAAAGTGAGGTGGTTTTCCCAACTGATCCTTCACCTCGCACCTACTCTTCCGATAATTGATCAATAAACTGAGGTCGATAGCCAACTTTATCAGCTACAAGCGATTTTTTTTCGCGTAAACGATAATGTGAAAAATTCCTTATTAGATTAATTCTGACACATCGACGTACACTCGTTTCTAGTAAGCGGAAATTACCGATAGTCGGCTGTAATTGATTAAAACAGTTTAATTACTTACCATCCAGTACTTGGAAAAAAGTCAGAGTCACGAATCAAAACTTTATACACACGTTTGATTCATTTAAATTACGTCCATGTTTCGAATCCAAACTAATATATAGTCCCGGCTATATCCGAGTGTTTTGATACGAAAAGCTGGTTTTATGGCTCATTAAGAAGATAATCTCGTAAGCAGCTGTTGATTACGTTCTCAAATGTAAACAAATGATTCACCCCGAATACAATTTTAGAAAATAACGGTATTCAAAATCCGTGTCAAGAGCGCGCGTCCGTTGTTGGCAAGCTCGCTGCAACGGTGGAACATCCTCTCCAATGATATCCATCAAAACTAACAGAGATATAAAATAAAACGAAAAGAAACAATTATATCCCGCGAGCCTCTATAATTGCCGACTTTCCATCGGCAAAAATTCATAATTACTCCGTAATGACTCTCCGGGTAATAGCGGCTCGGCTACAATTTCTCCGCAAGAAACGTTTGTTTACACTCTCCCAGCCGTAGGATATAATGAATCAAAAAAGCGCGATGAATCGAAGCGTGCAGCTGCGGCCCTGGCAAATCCATTTCTCTCTCTCTCTCTCTCTCTCTCTCTCTCTCTCTCTCTCTCTCTCTATCTCGGTCAAGATTCGCCGGCTAAAGCACGTTGTGTTATAATCCGCTCCACACATCGCGACGGCGTGTGATTCATCCGCGTCCAGTGAGGTAAGCCCGACTCGAGGTGCCCCGCGCCAAAACTCGTGACTCACTGAACTCTCTTTCTCGGGTGTAAATCGATACCGATCGCCTCGCTCAAATCGTCCCGTTTCACAGGCGCGCGCGTATTATTCTCGAGGGTGGAGAAAAAATTGTCCCCGTCGTGGATAAATTGAAACGTCACTCGGAGAGATTACACTGCGCTGCGCCTTTCTTTGCCGTGAACGGAATCTCCAGTCGATGCTCAATTACGCTCTGTGGAGAAAGAGAAGGAATAAATTGCTGCTCGTTCGTCGTCGCGATGATTCGTATTTCCCGCGCCTAGAGAGCACAGCTTTTCCTCGATAAAGGCCTCCTCACGTGCTCCGATTTGTCTTGCACACGCGTGTGCAGTGTTATTTGAACAAGCGCGCACGGTTTCCGTGTACTCGCACGTGACCTTGAACTAAGCACACACATGCACGACAGCGATTAGGATCGTAGTGCTATGCTTTTCCCACGACGGGAGACAAGCGTCGGATTGTGCTCGACGAAATACACTTACGCGAAGTTTAAATCGTCTCGCGACACGAGCTTCGCAGTGAAATTGTTAGCTGAAGGACTGACCGTAAATCGAGTAGAAGTTTAACGTTTAGAGGCTATGCTGTTTCGTGTGCCGGTTAAGTTTTCGAATTAAGAGTTTGAATTAAGTATACAAAGTGTTTGAACGTTGGTAGCTCCTTCTTGTTTGCGACAATCAACCGCTGACTGCTGACGCTATATTTAATCGGTAAATAGTTTACGTTCACTTATCAAAGTCTCGGAGTTTGTATACCCTATACTTTTTTTTGTAATTTTCTCGATAAATTTATTTTTGCTCCGAGTATGTGCACTTTAGCTACAATAATACTCGCTCGAGGATCGATACATTCTCTTGAATGACGTTTCAGTCATCTTTTTCAAAACTCACGTTCGGTTTTATGCAATCGCCGCTACTTTCTTGCGATGATCGCTCGACAGGGGGATTACAAACTAAATACCTCGACTATCGATCGATTAGAGTTTATTGCTTACAAACAAAGAAAACAAGCTGCAAGGAAAGATATTAAATTGATGTAATAATCCAATCCCGCCACTATGCAATGAAGTCGATATCGAAGAAATCGATCGGTCGTCGCTATACTTTGCTCGATTAATTATGATGCAGGCAGTAAATTATTAATTTGCTTGGTCGGAGCCGAGAGAGAAAGAGAGAAAGGGGAAGGTCACTTATTTAATAACGAAGCCCGAAGTGTCTTGATCTTTCACGGTTTATTAGCCGCGGGTGCATCTCAACGAGACGGAACACTGGCAGATTCTAATCTAATCTGTTAGGTGACGTACGACGCACGCCTCTCTCAATATACACGTGGAATTGTTATTTTCCATTATACTCGTTCGATCCGTGTCAACAAATTATCTGTGCACTCTGTTATAAATAATTTTTCTTTGTGATCTTTCGAAATAAAGCAAAAATAATTGCTGTTTAAATAACTATCAAAGCCGAGGAGAGACAATGCGCTTAACATGCAGAGCAGAAGTAAAGGTTAAAAGAAAGTGTCGTTGTAAAATGTTAATCAATTGCATTGATAAAAAAGGTCATCCCGTGACGCCTTGAACGGCCGTATCCGCACGCGAGTCACGTGAAGATTTTTTTTTAATCAACGCGTTTCCTCCGATAACTCCGAATATAACGCACAGCTTACACAAACAGACCCGCTTTAACAAACTATATTCGCCCTCGGCCTATTTAACGGCCTCTAGTCTCTCTTAAAAATACCCAGACACACCGCGAGAGAAATTCGCTAAATCGAAAATAATATTGGCGAAAAAACTTGACGCTGTCAACGCTATACACACATATACACGTGTGAGCCAGAGAGGGAAGGACAGTATGTGGGTCGGCCGTGAGCCGCGCGATATTCGCGCGAGTCTTAAATCTTCCCAGGGCCGTTGAAAATAACAATGTTCGATTCTTTAAATCACTCGACGCCCGCGTTAACACACCAGTGTATGTGTTATATATGTGTGTGTGTGTGTGTGTGTGTGTGCGCGTGTGTGTGTGTGTGTGTTTATGATACGATGCACCTCTTCGCCTTGACTCGAGCCTTACTTGGATGCTCATCGACAGATATACGCTCCGCTCATACGAAATTAGAGCCGATAGGGAATTTCGTATCTAGAGCTGCGGTATATTTTACATTTAATTTTAACTCTCGAGATTTATTCGATCGGAATTTGAAATGCGATGAGTTACGCACGGCTGCAGCTTCGATTACTATTGAGATTTATTCCGGGATATTAGCTGCATTTGGAAGGGAATTCCTGTGTGTGAGTCAGACGGTAATTGTTCATTTTTCGCGCAATTATAACCTTATAAGAAGCCCTAATTAGCCGGTAAAGCCCTAATTGCAATTCAAACGCTTCCTAATAGCAGCAACTGCATCGACAATAACAACGTGAAGACTAACAAAGCATTTTTCTCTGTTTTCCAGGTTAGCAAAGAGGAACTGGCAAAGCTGGCCCAAGGCTTCGATGAGCAGGAACTGCTGACGTCGTCGGGGGTGACCCTTGCCGGCAATAGGTATATCTATCTGTCGGGCACAGACCGTGTGATAAGGGCAAAGCTGGGCAAAGTCGGCGTACACTGCATGAAAACGTCGCAGGCGGTCGTCGTATCCCTCTACGAGGACCCGATACAGCCACAGCAGGCCGCCTCCGTTGTCGAAAAGTTGGGCGACTACCTCCTGTCCTGCGGCTATTAGGTTAGTCGTCAGCGTCATCGGCATCATCGTCCACTTCTTCCATTTTCATTCCTCCTCCTCCTCGTCGCATATGGCATACATGGTCGTCGAGTGCCCGAACGAGTAAGAGCAGTGTGCCGCGTTACTCTTGAAAAGAGCGCCCGAAGGCTGCGGTACAGTGCATTGCGCGAGCTCGAGATGCAGTTGCCAGACGGGAAAGAAACTGGAGCAAGGAAGTGCACTCAGACTCTCGCACGCTCGCGCACTTGACTTTGGACTCGAGCGACGTACGCGTGCATCTGTGTACGAGAGTTGTTGCCTGTCGCTACTGTCGAGGATTATATGATTATCGATGTTGAGAGAGCTCGATCGATGATGTTGCATCGGATTCCGTGAATTACGGAATCCTCTCTCCGCTAACGGAAAATTTTATCAAACCTCGCAAATTGCTTCGTCGTCCGCGACGCTCTCGGAAAATTCGCTTATTATACATAACTCGACGGCGAAGAGCTCTGGGGACTCGAAAGCTGACACACGCATACTCGACTGCACAGCGGCAGCCTCTCCTAACAAGGACTAACCTTCGGGCATCTCACCGCGCGCGTCTAATAGAATGAGCTGCCGTATATGCGAGGCGAATGAAGGATCGATGGCTCGAGCATAATTGAGCCGGTTTATTGTTCATTGTGCACGAGCTGGTGGCTCCTTGCTTCCGGGCGATTGACACGCTTTTTCGTCGGTATTATATATGCGCCCACGCGCACTTTCGCAAGAGCAACTTTTATTTTCGCCTCGTCTGACTTTTTCTCCTAATAACGTTGTCGGCGTTTTTGAAAGTCGCCGTGTTTCCATACAAATATGTATATGGATCTTGGATACCCTTTCTCAAAAGCGCGCGATTAACCGGTAGACTAACGCATTGTCCTCCTCCATGGTATTATAAAGAGAAAAAGCGGCATTTACACACCTTCGATAGAGCAGATAAGCAATCCTTTGTTGTCGAGATAAGACGATAAACTCGCGATGCTCTTCTCGCGCGCGGTATTAATCACAAGTTCCCGGAGCTCGCTCGCGCGTTCATTAACCACGAAAAACAAAGAAAGTGGAAAAACAGCGTGGATACACACGCAGAGAGCGCGAGTCGGCGTAGCAACGATGATCGTGATTTCAAGAGCGATTTCGTAACGTAAATCCAGCGTGAAGCAATGTTTCATTCGGAACCGCACGAGCATAACGGAGCGCAACCGCCTCTCTTTCTCCGATGTGTATATAGTAGTACCATAACTCATTACTCTGCGCGAGCGAGACAGAGAGAATAGACGCGAAGGCGTCGACGAGGCTATTGGTTCTGAGGTGGCTTTTTTATGCGGCCAATTTGGCCGGAGCGATTAGCGTACGACGTGACCCGAATGTATATTAGGCGCGACTCCGTCGGCCGCTACGGATGTTGTTTAAAAAAGCATTAACTGCCGGGATGAAAATAGACGGGGATTTTTCAATCTGTTCCCAGCTAGCTGATCCCGTGAGCCTGTTTTTCGTGAAAATTTGATCTCTCGTCACTTACCTGCGTACGTGATTTAATTTCGTTCAACTAAACGCGAAAAATGTCACGTATATAGTCGCTGTAGATTGCAGGCACCGAATCCGGGGCATGAAATTGCACCTTTATCTCCTCGCCTCTGAACAAGGCATAGTGCACGGCTATACGCGCAGAGTCCATATACATGCAGTGGATAGCGGCGTCGGTAGCAGCTCGAGCATATAAGAGCGGACATAATTTCCTCCTGACTATTTCAGCCAGATGCATTATCAGCGCGTCGATGAGTCATAACCGCGATAGAAGCGCGCGAGCCGACACTCTCGTGCGTGTACTGCGGCGTGTATTTATACGGAGCGTCGATGTTCTCGAAACGCCGGCGGGAAAAAAACACGCTGCCGAATGTCGGGGTTCGTTTGCGAGCTCATTATTCGAGAGGGGAGATGGCTTTTTATCGGTTTTTTGATAACGTAATTAGATGATTTCGTTGAGGAGGAAACGTGTTTATTGCCTTGTAGACGTTAGAATTGATGGTTCTTCTTTTTTTTTTTTTTTGTTCGAGGGCAATTAAAATGATTTGTGCGATCGCGGTGTGAAAAATAGAGCCGTCAAAACAATCGTAGAAGCGAAAATGAAAATATTGTTCGTTAAGTTAATCGATGGATTGTGACATTATTCGCTTTGTATCCGGAAGCATTAGTATAGATATGCTGTTTACTCAACGTATACATTTTTGAGAGATAATATTCAATGAACTTCACCTTTTTAGGTGCATCAATCGCCGCGAGTCCTTGAATGCATGATTATTCCGTGAATAAGAATTTAATTACAAAAGATTTTAAGTGATCTCATTCAAAAATCGCGTTCTATTAAAAGTTATAAAAAATTTTCTCGATTTTAATCGAAACGAAAATGAAAGATGATGTAGCACTTAAAAAATGACACAATATGACGCTACAATCTGAAGAAGAACGTGACATAATTGAACCTAAATACTCAACGACTCTGGTAAGGTTTACCGGTTTCGAGCGAGAGAGAGAAAAACACGTTTATTTGTGTTCCGCGTTGCGTCGAAGGAATTTCTCGTTTTAAAACTTTTGTTATTAACTCGTCGGCACTCGTGTCATTCATTTTTCTATTGCTTCGCAGTGTGACTCACTACTGACTAATTTTCAATCGACCGTATCTCAACAAACCAAGCATCTATAAAATATTTCGATAAAAACACAGATACTTTTTACACGAAACGGTAAACTCACTCAGCAAGGATCCATAACGCCGTGAGAGACGAGCGTGAAATAGCGAATATTGCGTAGAGTCGATTCGTCGGCAAAAGTGCGAATACGTGTATATACCTGTACATACAGAGGCTCGACACTGCGGGGAGATTTGACGTCGCGTCGGTGATCGCTGTGGCCAGTGAGCGGTCCGTTAAAGGCAAATACCGTAAACGAGCGTAACGAACGATCGCGAAGTGCAGATTCACTCTCTCGGCGGTTGCTGTGAATCACGTAACTTTTTATTGAAATTCGAACTTTCGGATCGTTCTGATGGAACCGCGGGTGATTGACTTTATTCGAGATGCGTTTTTAGCGTTGTTGTTCGGTTGAAGAAAAATTTCTGAATCACGCTCGTCGATCTAATCGAAAAAGTGATCAGCAGTTCGAGCGGAATATCGAATGCCTGATGCTTGCGCGATGACGAGTGCGTGACACTTATAGAAGTATCAGTTGGCAGCGTCGCAACCGTCGACAGGATTACGTATAGAGTTTCGTCAACAGCTTCTCTCCGTAAAACTTCATTTCCACTGCCTTCCCTCGCACTCATACCCTCCGAAGCCTACTATAACGGCTCAGTATCTAACGAAGCACTTTGTCTTCTTTCTGTTTCAGTGATCTTTGGGACCCAACACAAATATCTATAATTAATAATTAAAAAAAACTAAACAAACGATGCGGTCGACGATGATTTTATAAATGATGAAGATGAATCAAGATGAAGAAGAAGAGAGCGACGAAGTAGGTGGAGAGGAAGATTAAAGGAACAGCGAAGGGAAGAACGTGCGCCGGCGCCACGCACGGCAGCGGCGCAGGCCCGCTGCTCACGATTAATATACATTACACACCGAGACACACGCATACACTCGAGGTAAGGTGCTTCCTAAGAGGGAGCCCCTCGCCAGCTTCTCGCCGCCAACGTGATCCGAGCTACAAGCAAGCCAACAACAGCAGTCCTCGATCCAGCTTACATCCCCTACTACTACTACTACTACTACAACTACCCATCCAAGAAAGCACGTCGCGGCTGCGCACTAGAGACTCGAAGTTCGATTCGCTCGCGCGACTTTTCGCGCAAGATCCTTCGGAGAAGTCAGAGCAATCGAGCCGTCGAGCTTTCACACGGGCGCCTTCTTCTCTTGACCTGACGTCACACGGAGCATTAACTACATCCATCCCTCTACATGCAACAACATCGATCGACCACTCGGAGAACTCGTTTGCAAGGTTTTTTTGATGAAAGAAGAGATAAAGAGAGCCGAGAGATTTTTCGCAGAGCAAGAGCGAGGAGCCAACAGCAGCGGCGGCGACACTTTCTTGAATACTATACAGCAAGGCAATAGTGATAAACAAGCAAAAACAAAAAAAAAACAATTTCTATTATTGGCGGATGAGATGAAAATGATGAAACAAATACATTAAGGTTTACATTTTACGAAAAAAAACGACTCTCGAGATGTAATTTTGAAAAACCCCACATCCATCCAATCTCTGTATTATCTCTCTTCCTGCGTATATACATTTCACACTCACGCCTCGCTCTCACTCGTCCTTTGGTCTTCCTCTGCGTTTGATAATTCGTTTTTTTCTCCTTTTCGGTTGGCCCCTTCCCCTCCTTTATTTTTTTTTATTTTCTCTTTCTCATCGACTCATCGTATTTTTACTTTTCCAGATGCACACGCTCGCACGCGCGCTCACTCGTGTAGCTTTCACACAAATATAGCCTTTCCTCTCGGCGGCGTGCGTGCGTGCCTCGGTGCTTCTTTTTTTCCGTTGTTTTCTTTTTCTCTCCGCTCGCGCACAAGCACACATGCACACACATGCAAAGACACTCACCAGAGAGAAAGAGACGTGATGAATAAAAAAAAAAAAAAAGAACAAATAAATTTGATAATGATAATACTCACATACGCGCCCGAATATACTTTTCATAAATCGAGAAGAAGAAAAAACAGATTTTGTACTTTGACGATCGACCATTACACGTAATAGGCGTTAAAAGGATGACGGGGCGGCGGCGGTGTCCGTGACGACGATTTGTTGTATACTCTGTCGCTACACCGACATCGCTCGCGCGAGCGTCATTGAATTAGGTTACAGTCTTTCGTACGATATGATGATATATACCAAGGAGTTGACGACGATGGTACTTTTACCCTAATACGCATGATAATATGATGATGTGTGCGTGCGTGCGTGGAAGGTACAAATTGTGGCTATAAGAAGCAAGCGTAGATAGAAAGAATATGTCCGAATTCGCAGAGGGCTCCTTTTTTATATGAAAATGCGATACATACTTTAATATTGAAAAAAATGAAGAAGAAGAAAGAAATGCGAAAGCTGCGCCGGGAAGAGTAATAGAAAATGTGTGCGACTGCGTTGTTGAGATGCAGGAGGAAAGGAGTATAGCCGAGGAAGAGAGGCCAATCTTAGCGAGCGAGCGCATAAGCGCGTGCAGAAAATGGGGGGTAAGAGGCTGCTCGTGGAAAGCCGTGGGTGTATGTGCGTGCCGCGTTGCTAAGAGTGCTCTTTTACCGCGCGCACCGAATTAAATCCGATTCCACCGTTCGTATGTCTACCGGAATTTTCGCTCCTCTTTCAGAGAGAGAGAGAGAGAGAGAAGGATAGATAGAAGTCGTCGAGTCGCCAAGAGGTGAAAAGATCCAACGATGTAAGGCTCTCAATTTATATACGTGCTTGAATCTTTGATGTTTACGATTATATACATTTTATGACGACGGTTGTGTGTATTTCATAGATTTAACGAGTGTACATTATTATTATAACTCGAATCAGTTTGTTTTTTTTTCGGTAAAGAGTCGAAAAAAGGGCACTCTTGTACGCTACTGAGAAGTCGAGAAGAGGAAAAAAAAATAACGACGAAAAGAGAGAAATATTACGCGTGTGGGCTCGGTCGCTATATGTTATTATTATTATTATATAATTATGTGGCTGCAGTAGCCCGTCGCACAATCGCGCGGTACTTTTTAGCTATTTACTGTCTCATTATTGCTATAACGTGTAAAAGAGAGAGAGAAAAGATAGAAAGATGAAGTAAGAAAGTAAGAAATGGTTTTAGATTGGGTAAAAGACACGCAGGCGAGGTTGATATACTAATAATAATAAAAAATAAAAAAAAATAGAGGGAGCAGAAGGCGACGATTATGATTATTACGAGAATGAACGCACGTGTCATATTGCTGAGATTTTTATTATATAGGAAAGGGACTGGGGGCGCGTTTAGTGGAGATTAAAGAAAAATGATGAATAGTAAGAATGCGAGGATAACGACGCGAGTCGCTGTAACACGTACACACAACGCATCGATTCGTTCATTCATTATAAACACACTACTAAAGCTAAACTACAGAATAATATCGAATGAACTTTTGCTCGTGATGAAATAAGAAAAAAATTATATTATATAAATATATTATTATTATAACACTAAACACGCATACTAACACAGACACTCTGACACACAACACACACGATTCACGTGTAATACGCGAACAAAACGAGGAAACGCGAGCGGCGGCTGCGGCTAGAGCTTTGATATTAATATAATAACGAAGCGCGCGTACACGATGAAAGTTTCTATCTCGTTTCCGTGCTTTCGCGGAAGCTCACTCTCTCGCGCTAATTATTATCGCCGCGCGCTACAGTGTGCCATACTTATGCCCCACGAACGAAAGAAGACGCTCCGGAAATTTTTGCCAGCCGTAGCCACCGCTCGTGAACCGTCAATTTTCGCCTCATTTCATTGTCGCTCTAAACAAAGAAAAAAAAAACAACAAAAACTGCTACAAGAAAAATACCTATAAACTACTACTGTAACTACTACTGCTACTATTACTGTAACTTGTAATACTGATGATTGCTTGTCGAATCGTGCGGAAGAGGAAGAATCACAAGCCAAGCAACGGCCCGAAACTACCTATGTAACGATTTTTATTGATAAACAAGGAAAAGGAATAAAAACTTGAAGTGATTGATATTGTAAAAAAATACATATTATGGAGTCACAGCGGCTTGATTATTTCGTGTCTCACACGTACATATTTACGCTTTCTCTCTCTTATTCTCCTTTATTTTTCTTTCACTCGTCGCATTCGTGACGTTTTTCTTGTTTGCTCATCGCTTCGTGTGTGTCTGTTTCCATCAGGCTGCTTTATGGATATTACGATGATAAATCGCTTATGAAACACTGTTCCTTCGCGTATTCGCTCTGATATTGCTTATTATATACACTCCTTTTTTTGTCAACGATTTGTTCCCATTTTCTGCATTGATTTCAACCGACGTCTTTTTTATCGTTTCACTGCTACGACGATGATGATAATGATAAGGACTTTTTGTGATACGTAACTTGAATATACGAAGCAAATTATTTAACGACACTATTTCGACAAGGGACGGAGTCGCGGACTCCCTCCCGATCACGGACCTTCATTACCTTAAAAGCTCTACTAATATAATTAATGTTATCGAGAAGAAAATTAACCACTGTAAAAAGATTTTGTTACTATTATTACTTCAAATAAAAGAAAATTTAGATACTTTCGACAAAAAAAAAAACACCAACATCGAATCGATCGTTATTCTTGAAAAACAAACAATTTCCATTTATACGAACGCACACAGCCTTTCAGCTGAATACTCAAATCGCATGGAAAACCGACGGTTCGCAAGGATAACTTCGACGCTGTATGCACCGCACACACAGTGCACACGTCGCCGCTGGCGTTATCCGTTTTTGCGCCGGAAACTACTCTCGCTCCGTCGAATTTCCTGCTAAGAAGAGGCGCGACTGCAGCGGCTTCTTTTCTGTATAGCGTGTTGGAGACACTTCTGATGCTTTTCCCGCGCAGCCGTGTTTGGCATTCAGCGCCGCGCAACACTAATTTTTCAACCGCAGCCAGTCGGAAAACGCGCCGAGCGATACTCGATACCCATACACCGAACGCGCGCACTGGCGCCCGTGAATCCGTATAGGAGACAAAAAGTCAAGAGAGGCTATTAACCTTGAGCGGATTTTTTTCTCCTCGTCCTGCGATGGAAGATTCCGTGGATCAGTGGAAAGAAGCTTTTTTTTTTAGTTCGTCTTACCTTTTCTGGTTCTCGGAGCGTCGAGGGTGCGACACACGTACATTGTAGTGGAACAGAAATAAGGAGGGCGTTTACAGTTTCTACGATTAATTTATTTTATAATTTAAAAATTATATTAAATATAATAATCGCATTACCGGTGATCGTTTCATCGTAGTAATTAATATATTATCAGCTAGAATCTCGTTAATCGTGTATTCATCATTCATTTTAATAATGTCATTAAGAATATTATTACCGTTATCGTTACCGCGACGTGTGTAATCGAATTATTAGCAACATTACAACATGTTAATGATCCTATATATGAACTTGCGACCGTATCAATAATATTGTATCATTAACATCCTCTGTGTCTTTGAACTCATGACAATCGCACACGCACACACACACACACTCGCACGCAAATGCCTAATAATCGCTTTTATATAAGGTGTATACATGTCGTACTCGAAATACTTTTCGATCGAAGATTATTACACATGCGATCAAAAGTTGCGCCCCGATTACAATATCGCGTCTCGTATTGTAGATAGCTCTAGCTCGAATTAGATTTTAGCTTCGTATTTTCTTTCTCCTATCGTTGACCATCTAAAGGAAAATACGACAAACTTTTTTTGTTCTCTTAGTCACACAAACATCGGTATTTTTTTTTCTCACAAAAAGAGGTATACGAAGACTACCGCGAAGAACTCGTATCGCGCGGGCGATACGAGCTTTTTATTACACATAACTCAGCCTCGAAAGTACATCGAATACGAAACGGTCGACGTTATTACATCGACATCAAACCCTACGAGAACCAACGGTCGCTAAAAACCCTTTTCTGAATCACATTGCATACATTTTACATGGTCTGTGCGAACGCTAACACATTATGTATATTCGGTAGCCAGAACCTATCCAGCATCACGAGAACAAAGTTTTATTTTTTTTTTTCTTATTTATACCTTAAACTTTTTTAGCTTCATTCGCATCAGAAAAAAGAAAACGAGACGAAAAGAACACCCCTTTTATTGTTACCTCATGTGCAAAATGACTTCCTCTTTTAGACCCTAGAAATTGCAAAGTTTACTCATTTTTTGTCATTCAATTGTTATTTTCTCCTCCCAACTTTCCGCGCTTTCTTTGCGATCTGGAGCTGGACATTCGGCCCGATTGTACATTCTCTTCGCTCTTTTTTCAAACCTATACACTTTTCTTTCTTACTCTTCATTCTTTTATTTTTCTTCATTATAATATACGATACGCATGAAAAATTATCTGGCGTTATTAGAGTCATAGACAAACTCGCGGCCCACATTTGAGACAAAAACACCTCAAACACGATTAAAAACTCGTGAATCGCACTTTCGTTATACATATCATATTTGTCAAAGGAACAGATATACAGTCGCAAAAAATCCATTCAATTTATGTAGCATAATTCCTCGTGGGTCGAGGATCGCAATGTTATGTTTTTTTCTTGTCGAAGTTATTAAAAAAAAAAAACATAATCAGCACGTTCCTATCCGTATTCCAAGGATCGCTTGAGGTGCGGAGAAAAAAATCGTAATATACGCGACGCGCGTCGCTATATAATTCATCATGATAGAAAAACAACAAGTTTCCGTACTCGTCGAAAATACACAAGCGCGGGCTTGAAAACAAAAAATAAAAACACTATGCAGGAGGGTAAACAAATTGGCACTATAGCCCTACATATCGTCATCGTTCTATCCGTACTCGTGTAAAAGCTCGTTTACATATACATACGTAATAAATGAAAAACGAACAGTGAAACGCGCGCGTGTTATGCGTGCGCGAGTCATCGATAAGATAATATATTTATATAGATACTATACGTCAGGGTAGACAATCCATCGGCGAATGTCCAGCGACGGGAAAAATACTCTCTTATTTTCTCTTTCCGCAATTCTCTCCCCAGTTCAACGATTTTACGATTGATTGTTCGGTCTTCGCCTCGAACATTTTCGACCGTCTGTGCGCGGTTTGCTGTTTCTCTTTCGTGTCATATTATCATCGTGTGTCATCATTTCAGGATCAGGGATATCAGCGATACTCTCACTCGTCGGCGATGAACAAATTATTTACACTTTCTTCTCGTTTCTTTTTTTTTTTTTTTTTTTTGCATTTTCCAACCCATATTTTATTTTGTCAGAAAGAACACACGCCTGCTCCTGCGCGGAGAGAGAAACTCCGAAATACAACTGTTCCAGCACTCGGAGAGTGATTATACGTATATGCCTCGCGTGATTATACTCCGCGGCAGCAGCTGTTCTAGCGCAACGGCTTCTCGTATTATATACGCGCGGCCCGATACACCTTCGCTAAACTTTGTACACACTTACCTACAAATATATATACGTATAGGCATATCACGAGAATTCGCATTGAGGGTACACTCGTTATTCGTTTTCTTTAGAAAATCGTCCTCCTCTTCATCCGAGGATGCGCGTTACATTATATTATATCCTCAAGCTTACACCCTAATTGTCTTTATGAAATTTGTAATAATATTATTGTAAAAACGTGTGTGTCTTAGGCTTACAGTGCTCTAATGCAGAAGAACTGGCAGTCGCGTACTCGCAATGCGAATTCCGTATGTATATATATATATATATATATATACTGTATAAATAGCGTATCTCTCGCAGTATAATTAATTGAACCGAATTGTAAAAATCTAAGACATTACACAGCCGGACATTCGAACACAGAGCGGGATAATAATCGTTAATACGTTAGTCGTGCGTTATCATATGCTTTGTTAATGAAGACTATACCTTCGAACATCCGGCCCATATAGATCGATGAAAAAGGAGAAACCGTCGCGCTAGACACAACCTATACATATGCACTCGTCATATATCGGATCACGATCAGAGATGTCTCGTGCATATATATATATATGTATAGTAACCGAAAGAAACGAGCAAAACTCGGAATAGAATAAGCGCAGCAGACACACAGACGAAAACAGGATGAGAAAAGACGATAAAACTCGATAGATGAATTTTTAAGCCTGGCCGTTATGTTGAACGAAGCTTATCCTCGAATTCACTGGACGATGCAGCAGCAGGGATTGCTCGATATCGCGAGCTGATTCTGCTGCTGGAGGTGTCCGTTGGCCGTGGCTCGCTGCTGTCCCTGTCTCTGGCGATTGGCTACCCTGGCGCACCTGGGCTATTGGTTCTCCAGGGAGTAGTGTCGCGAGCGCTTCCAGAAGTTCTTGAAGAAGCCCTTCTTCTTCGGCGCGTCGCTCGTCTCGACACCTGCAACAACAGCTCGGTAGTGAGCCGTGCACGGGTCCGTCGTTAGTTTGCGATATCACGTATTTTTTCCAATGATCGAGGGAACAATTTTTAATGGACAAACGGACAGGCTAGTCCATCGAGGAGAATAAGTCGCGCGTCCTCGTTAGCGGCGAGGGCTTCGATTTAAAATATTTCATCCACGTTTTTATACGCATACAGTCGGCGCGTCAGCCGAATCCAAAGCAGCCTCTCTTCCGGCTGGACAGCGAATCGCGCAGGAAGCTACTATAGATATCGCGTCTGTACACACTCTTGGCTGCGATAACGCGTGGAGTGTCGCTCGGTTATTACTTTGAAAAATATTTCTTCTCCATCTCGCATTCGTTAGAAAAATCGACATCTCGCGCATTAGCCGGTGTCGGCTTCGCAACAACGCGGTACATCGAGAGGCCAATGAACGCGGGACGAGGGAAGGAAGATAGCGCAGCAGCAGCAGCAGCAGCAGCACCGGCTGCAGACACAGAGAGAAAAAGCAGCAGCGGCGCTGTGTGCGTGTTACTCCTGGATCAATACCAATAGAGCACGCGGCCGGCCGGCACATCTATATATATATATATATATATATATATATATATATATATATACGTATGCGCGCTCGAGGGAAACGCTCTCGGGTGTGTCCCGACGATCTCTCGGCGCCACCGCTACCCCCTTCGCCTTTAAGGGCTGCTGCTGGCTGCAGTCGATATTGCCGAAAATATCGATTTACGGTTAACGCCGAGAGCTGCGCGCAGACTTGTTTACGGCGCGGATGAGACAATGCTTTTGTCAGCGCGTATCAAATAGGAGTGCGAGCGACTCTTTTTGCCCTGCTGCTGCGGGCTGAAAGGACGATTGAAATTTCAATGCCGCGGCAGAATTGGGAGAGGATGATGAGCTGCCTTTTGTTTTTCGAGCGAAGCTTTTACGGTTACACGCTTGCGAGCTTTGAAGACCGAGCAAAGTATCCAAGAGGAGAAATAAGTGCCACGATGAACTTTTCCGCTCGCGGGCGATTCGCGCGCGAGTTCTCTAAAAATAAGCCTCTCTCGCGGGCTCGAGAATCAAAGAAATCTGTGTATCAAGATATCCACTTTGATTTTTCCCCGGACAGCGCGGCGGTGGAGACGAAAAAGCACACACACACACACACACACATGGATACTCGGTCCCCCCTCAAAAATAACCGGGTAATATTAATAGGCTCTCCTCGTTCGCGGAGGAGACCGAGTGCTGCTGATGATACCCGAGAGAAGCGCTGGGAGAGGAGATATTTTGGATCTCTCGCTATGACTGTGCCACCACCGTCGCCGACGCCGCGTTAAATTCGTCGGCATGTGCGCGCGCACGGGTGGAAAAAATTGTTCCTGCACACGTTCTACATATTATACCGTTTGAGATCAGTTATTTGAATTTTAAATTTTGTTTGGACGATGCGCCCTGGAAAAAGTCGTATCTCGTGTGCTCGATACGGTGTACGTATTAGACGATGGGGAGAGTGCCCTGTAAAAAGGGTTTATTATAAGGGTAGGACGTATCGCGTCAAAAATTATAGCCGAGTTGTAGCGCCTTTATCGCGGATTCGTTTTATGGTAAATGCAAAACCCGACACGATCCGTAGCGTAAAAAAAAAAAAATTACGATGAAAAAGCTCCTAATTTCGTAAAAATTCCTCTAGCGCGCAGCTCCGTTTCCTGATCTTAATTTTGGAATAATGCTCATTGTTTCGGGATGACGTGTCGGTTTATATTTTCGAGGCTTAAGTAACTCTCGAACGGCGCGCCGCGTGCTTCTGAAAATATTTACTGCAGAAAGTAGACACGCGCGCGCGAGCTCGATGCGGTTTTTCAACTCGCCAAAATTAAGCGCTTTATTTATAGCCGTTATTCGTTTGAACGTTTAATTTATTGCCTTCCGTTACGTATACGTAAAGCATATACAAGTCGAAGATTTCATCGCGATGCACGAGGTTCAACGTCCATCGATAGTCCGATATCGCGATCGAAAATTCAAAATAGCCGCGAAAAGCACAGAGTAGACGATCTAGTTCGACCTTCGCAAGGTGAAACGGCGTCTGCAGTGGGAGAAACAGACGGCTCGACTATATTTGCTCGCTTAATGAGAGCCGATGTATTTTAATCGATTCGCCGCGAGATAGAGAGAGAGAGAGAGAGCAGCTTGGAATCTCGTTAATGACATTGTAATGTTTACGCCTTCTGAAAATACCGCTCGCTGCACAGAGCCGCGTGTGCGGGGGGGTGCAAGGTTCGGCACTTATTTTTGGCCGACTCGCAGCGCAAACAATATTTTAGCTATTTCTCCGCGAGCCCGACGACGACGTGAATCTGGCGCTGCTCCGAAATAGACGTAGGTTCCATCCCCGACGAGGGCGAGGTATTTTTACTTTTTTTTTATTTAAATAACGAGTGATTGTTGACTGGTATGTCGGGAGCGAGTGATTAAGAAGGAAGAGGAAAGGTCGGCGCATAGATTTCTCAGACACTCATCGGTCTGCGCGGAAGCGATAAGAGATAAACTTACCAGCATAAGGACCGGATGGCGAAAGATTATCCTTGCCACTCTTCCCGTCCTTGCTTCCACCCCCTGAAACAACAAGATAAACAGTGCGTTAGTCGTGCCGCCGGCATCGATGTATCGTGTACGAGAATATAATATTCGATATAATATAGAATAAACATTCGTATGTAAATATAATATGAAGACAGAGATAGAAAGAGAGAGAGAGAGAGAGAGAGAGAGAGAGAGAGAACAATAAAAATGAAGACAGCGTTATATACGATAAAAGAGGTGAGAGCGAGCGAGAATAGAAGCAGCGCATGATAAAAGAGATCCTCAGCAATATAATTCATAATTCATTAGCGAAATTGAAACGTTACGCGATTGGACCCCGCGTTAAAACGTCTCGAAACTCTCGAGTCACGCTGAGCTTTCGAGAGGCTGCAATCATCGTGTATAGAAAGCGTAGTATAAGTATAGTTTTGCGATGCAGTTTTATCGCGCCGCGCTATCTCTTCGAGGGAATCGTTATATCGCGCGTAGGATACGCACCGACGATGATTTTTATCGCAATGGCTTAGAGGCTCTACGCGTGAGCAGAAGTTTTGTAGATTCACTTGGGAAAGTATGAGAGATAGGTCAAAGAAGTCGTTAACTATGGATTAAGATCGGAGTGGACGGGCGACCCTAAGGGTCGATATCGCACTAAAGAATGGATTCAGCTAAACTAGTTTAGGCGAAGGACTAATTTTCTAGCGTATACGTGTGCAGCCGCTAAATTAAACAGTGTGCACGTGATACATCCACAAGAAACTTTGTTATTCGCCCTAAATAACGAATTCGTACAATTTTTATTCGTCTTCACGACGAGAGCGTTTAAGGAGCAATTATCTCGCATATTCACGGCTAATTGACGTTTGCCCATTTAAGAGTGATAGCTATCTCGTTTGAACGAGCGTCGATAAGAGCCAATTTTCGAGAAACAGTATATAGTGTGCACCGAAAAATCATCCTTATCCAGCATACGTGAGTCTCCGTACAAATAAAGCGGATGATTGCTTTTTCTCGACGACTCGACGATTACGCCGCGCGCGGACTCGTTCTGGAATCGCAGTTAATTCACGGAATGGCCTGCCACGGGAAAAACTTCGGGTGAGATAGCGGGACTCTGGAATCAAATGCGATTCAAACTGCTCTCGGGGTTTCAACAAAGTTTCGCGAAGACTTGATCGTCGCTTCGAAATAATGTTATTACAACTTTTTCCTGATGCTCGTTTCACACGAGCATAAATAGAAAAGCGAAAATCGGTCGTTCAGAGTGTAAACATCGGCGTAATTGCGCACTCTGCTTAAGCACACTGCGAGTATAATACATCCGCGCATTGAATTTAAATCAACTGCTGCAGCCATTAATTTCCGAGCTATCGAGCGACAAGCGGATAGCAATAAATAAATAACCGTAATTGATATATCAACGCTGTCTCGCGTTGTACACTCGCGGCAATGTTTCCCGCAAACCTGTTCCCCGCACCCATATAGGAGCGCGACCAAAACGACGAATCCTCGTTAAAGCTTGGTAGCGCGCAGAGTCTCGAAAGTAAAATCCCTCGCCTATGTATATCGACACACGAGCGAAGAAGAGATTTAAAAAGCTCCGTAGGTACTTATCGCGATCAGCTGGTCGCGACCGGTCTACCCATTTCCCTACATAGCCACTGAAGAAGCTGCTACAAGTGCAGCAGCAAGTGCCACCGGCGTAGGCCGATATCAGTGTAATTGCGCGTTTCGCGATCTGCCCTTCCGCGAAGGCTCCCAACGAAATTAGTATCTCCATTAGCCGTGAGGATCTGTAGCAGCGGTTATTACACGCCGCTGGAGATGCTGCAGGTAGTCATGTCGTCAGCGTATACTTTTACGAGGAGCTCTATATTGCGCTGCTGGTGTACTTTTTCAACGTTATTTTTTCTGCGGTAATTATCGGCTTTTGTTCAATAACAGACAGAAATAAATCTACGAGTCGTTGCATCGATTAAAAGTTTCGCAATCCGATTCCCAGTCGCGGCGCACAGTTGAGAAAGTGGAGCTCGGAGTCTACATACAGCTATATCTATATAATACGATGCCCGATAAGAAGCTAAGCGCAATTATAATCCCGCGCGAGCAATAAAAGCCCCTGCCTCGAGAAAAAAGGTTTATATAGTCGGACGATGAGCTCGACAGAGAGAGTGAGAACGAACGCGAGAGGCATGATGTATATAACTATATATATATATATATATATATATATATAAGCGACGTAGACGTCTGGACTCTCCGCGGCGTATAAATCAATATAAAGGCTTCGGGAGTAGAGAGCGTGCAGGGAGATGAGCGCACGCAATTGCGTGGCGCGCTCTTTCGCTATTGAAAATTTTAAATACGTTAAATTTCACGCGGCTGATGCGAATCCGCTCTCGAACAGTCGAACACAAGAGCAGTAAATTCTCCGTTTTCAACGTCCCGACGTCCTTAGAACAACATAACAGGGCGTTATGCACCGGCAACTGTCGAGCAACAGTAGCGGTAGACGAGTGAAAAGTGACTCCGCAGTGCGCCTATTGAAAGATTAGCGGACACGAGAGACGGCATGTTGAAACCACCTGGCTCCTCGGCGCACGAACCTCTCCTGCAGCGCGGGATAATCAGTCGGTTTACACGAGCCCAACGGGACAATGCTCCGCGAGGCTCTTAATAACGCTAATGCGTTTCGAGTGTATTTTAGCTCTTGCTTTCGGGAGAGGATAATTCGAATCGATTATACAAGTCTATGACGGACAGGCTTCGAGGAAGGAAAAACGATAGCTTCGGTCTACACGAGGAGAAGATTCCTACTCGTTCGTAAGAATCGACTTGATCCGACAAAGTAGGCACGTGAAATTCAATACAGCTGCCTTTTTTGTATCGAAAGCAGTTCAATGGGTCGTGAGCGGCCAGGGGACGCCATTAATTCTCTCCCTCTCCGAAAGAGAACCCGTAGGAAAGCCAGAAGCTCGAGCCTGTGTAGATCGATTCGAACCGGCAATAATCCTTCGGAGCAATTAGTCGATCGATCGAATTAAACTCTGAGCAGTTACTCTAAAAGTGCGGGTTTTTAAATTATTGAGAATGCGCAGCTAATTAAAATTTAACCAACAGCTACTCCGCGTAACTAAACGATTAAGGCAGCTTTGTCCATCGGCGAGCGAGGAGCATCTGTCACTCGATGCGTGGGAGGCCGTGAAATTTCGTCTATTTATAGAAGAAAGTCGCTCCGCGCCTCCCAGACTTTCAAAGAGTCGAGTTTGCTCCAAAGGCGCATAAGCCACTCGATTATACGCTCGTGAGTGTAAAAACGTCTCGAAACTGATATGCTCGTGTTTTTCTCGCAATACAGCAGTAGCATTATTAATAGAAACGCATAGAGCCGCTTCACACTTGGCAGTAAAAGCTGACGATTAAAACGGATTATTTTCGAAGCTCCTTTTGGCAAAGCCTGACAAACACATGCGTCACGCGTCCTTCTTTCAACGCGAAAAACAGCGTCACCTGCCGCTAGAGTCAATCATCTCTCCAAAAAAACAACGCAACGAGCCGCTTGACTCACCGCTAACTCGTCCATGTGCGCATTTCTCTATAGCCTCGTCAATTTCCGCACATACCAGCCTATACGGCTGTATCCTTATACACATCAGCGATACGAGGATCGCTAAAAAGGCCGCTTAAGCGAGACTCGGAACGAAAACGGCACTTTGTCAGCTGGAGAAGAAAGAAAAAGCCGGAAGTTGGCCTCTGGTGCTGTCTAGCGCAGCGGATTTCGAGCCAGCGCGCGGAGGAACTCGAGAGGAGACTTCGAAGAAGGTCGCTATATGTTTACTTTCTCGGCAGGGGATGATCGCTTCAGTGATTTTTCGGGGGGGGATTTCGAAATTGGCTTTCACCTTCTCTCGCGAGAAAACTATACGGGATCGGTGCTGACGCTACGAGGAAATGGAGTTACGCTCGCGGAGTGAGTTTTCTTGTTCTCGGCGGAGTGATGAACGTCGGTAAAAAGTTATGCGTCGATTTATTATTAGATCGACCACTCGGGCCGTCAAAAATTTGCGTAACAAATGACACAACGCGATATATATATATATATATATATATATATATATATATATATATATATATATATATATGTATATGTATATAATTCAAAAGTGTAAACCGAATTATAATGACCGCCGTGTAAATATTCAGCGCACGGTTGCGGAGATTAAAAATTGTCTGCTGCACTTCCTGCAAATCCGCGTTCTTTTCTACCGCACAAAGCTTCGCGCGCGCACACCTGAGCGAGCTGAAGTAATACGACACACGTTCATAGGTGTCGATTGCACTTGCGCCTCTCTGACCGTATCTCGAATAATTTCTGCTTGAGTCACTCATTTTTGAGATTACACATGCACGTATATCCATTGTTCCGCTCGGTGCGCACCGCAAAAACTCGCTCAATAACCGATGACTTTTACAGTATACGTATACAGTGCACAAGCGAGGTAAAAATGGAAATACCGCCGCGAGTGAGTTGCGTTTTTCAAACCGCATGTATGCCACGCAGCAGCGGAACTTTTCCCGCGTCACAGTAGCGCACTCGATACGTCACCGAGGGATACGCGCAGGCCGGCGCTTCGCTCGCAAAAAAAGTTCCCTCTCGCTCGCCCCGGAAAGTTTGCGCTATCCGTCAACCTGGTTTCTCCCTTGCGCGCGGCCAAGCCATTTTCCGGAAAATTTCTATCGGCCAGACGCGGATTTATGCGCTGGAAAATTCATAATGCGAAACTCGTATATAATATAGCCGAGAGTTGGCCGCGTTATTTCAATTATATGTGGGTGTGTACAATATTCGCTGCATATGTGGATGTTTCCTCGAGATCGAATTCTATCGACTATATAGGGCGAATGTATATTTCCTGAATCGAGCATTAGACGAGGTATCGGGTTGACGTAGCGGGTAACCGAATCCAAGCACGACATCGAATTTTCCAAGCGAAAACCGATCCGCCGATTTTTATATGCAGACTCTGAAGAATTGGTGCAGCGAATCGCCTGGGTTTACTTAGCATTAATTCGCGAGTTTGTATTAGCCGCGCGCTTTTATCGTCCGCGCAACGATTGAGAAGTATAACCGCGCGCGATAATTATGTCGTACACCGCTTGATAGATGGGCTGCAACGTGTAATTTAGGTGATTTATGGGCGTAGCTTGATTTACGAGTCTCAGCCTAAAGTTGATCTTTCCAGCTCCTTCCTACATCGCATTGTAAAAGTTTCCTTAAAGCAAAGTAACATCATACTCGGATGTCGCGTGCAGCTCCGAATTACACAGCAACATTGCACGTCCGTGTAATTTACCAGCTGCAGCGTCATCGACCGATCTTCTTAAAATTAAATCCTCTCTCGTAAAAAGAAAAATGACTTTCAATACTCCCTCAGCACTACAGTAGCACCGCAACGACCTGCGCCGTATAATATCTAGCGCACGGGAGCGATTTCGCGCTGCACTTAGGCGTAATTTGTTTCCAACGCGGCAGTAAAACTCGCGCGCGCGCGGAATGCCGAGAAGTTATAGGGGAATGAAAAAATCCACAGTCTTCTATTGAAAATTCAGAGAAACGCTTCCAGAAACGCGAATTCCAGCGCGATATTACGGAAAACGAAAGTGTTCGCGGCTATATATATATATATATGAGAACAAATAAGGGCGCGGCGAAATTTCAATTAAACGTGTGCAAGGATCGTCGATCGAGGATTCCACCGAGGCTGCGTCACGAGTGAAAAACTGGTTTCTATTGAGGTAGCTCGCAGGCGAGCGATGTGTGTGTGTGTGTGCGTTATACCGTCGAGAGCATCTTTACGCGTAATACGTGTATAGTGTGGAGAAGCTCCCGGGAGCGCGGTGTGTATCGACAATGTCTCGGCCGTCGCCGCCGGTGAGACACTCTTCCGTTGAACGCGTCGAGGCTAGACAGCGATATCGGAGTGTACGAGGTTATATATCTGCGATGCTATGGAGAGATCAATGAGAGGCTGATGATGCTGTACAGGTCGATGGATTTTTATGATTTCTCGGAAATTAATAGATAAGGAAAAGTTATTCGCCCGCTTTCCATGTATTTTTTATCGAGATCGTTCCCTTTTCTCGTTCGCTGATGTATATCCAGATGTGAAAGTTCATTACACCATACAGGCTTCTTATACGAGTCTGGTTGCACAGCTCTCGACAGCGAGGGACAAGAAAGAATCTGCGAGAGTCAGTTATCGCCTTACAAGCACACCTAATCATAAAAACTGATCTGTGTTTTGCGATCATCTCTCTCGGCTCCCCGAGCTTTCGTCCTGTATAATACACGTATATAGAGAGTCGAGGGCAACGGCATTAGCCTCGTACGAGTCGGGTTCAGTGCCGCGCGCGTACGGCTACGACCGGGTCATTTTTCCAGCGATGGGGTGGTGCTGCTGGCTGGCGCTAGACGTGCTCGCAGACGACGCGAGTAACGATTGCGCAGCAGCCGACTTCGACGCCCCCTCCTTTATACGTACACGCACTACTCTATCTCGTTAATTCGACAGGGCTATGCACTTGGCTTTTGTCCCGATATATCGATCGATCGATAAAACGATTCGATTTTGATAAACGAATAAAGCTGGACCTCGCGACATCTGAAAAATTCAGAACGAACACAACGGCGCTGCTCGCGTATAGATGGGAAATAACGCAAATGGACGAAAAAGGAGGCAAACACCGAAGAATAGGATTGCGAGGGAGGGGGCGCAGAGAGCATTTGACTTCCAAAGCCGTCCACTACCCCCTGCGAACATAGCAGAGCGGAGCTACTGCACGAGCGAAAAACATTTCCCTCTCTCGCGCACACCCACCCCCGATACCGTACTATAATGTAGAACACGGAGAGAGAGAGAGAGAGAGAGAGAGAGAGAGAGAGAGAGAGAGAGAGCTGCACGTGTGCGTGCAGTCGCAGGGACGATGCTCCTCCTCCGAGAGCCCCATGCCTCTTTTTCGGTATAATGACCGTGGCGCCGAAATTACACGGGCTATTTTTTTTTTCCCACTGGTGGTTTATTTATCACAAGCTCTGGTATGGTATAAGTCTCGAGTGGACGAGAACCTGCCTTGTCAGATGCTGCGATGCGAACTTTTTTAATCGCGAATTTTCATACACGAGCGGAGCCGGAGCTACGTGACGAATTTATCCGCGGTTTGCGATTCTACATCGTGTTTGTACTCGAGAGAAGCTCGAAATTGTAAGGTACGTGTCTGCGCGCGTGTCACGTGACTTATCCCCGGCTATACAACGTCTCCATTTGCACCTGCGGCTTGATAGCCGAGTATTTTTCAGAAAAAATTACCTCTCATTACCTCCTTTCTCCGCGCGAGGAGCCTCGATTAGCCGGAGTGTGTACTTTAATTAGTTGCTCGTTTGAAATGCAAAGTTATCCGTAGCCGCTATATCGATTCGCGCGGCAAAAGCTCGCTAATACAATCAAAGTCAATACCCGAGCGAACACAGCTTTTCAATATACACACCGCGCGAACGAGAATTGATTTCTACTCCCATTGTATACCTCAAAAACTCCCTTGTCATCGCAGTCCGCTAATCATCTTCAAAACAGCCGGTTATCTCCGCGAGAAAAGTCCTTCATCGTTAAAATTCATTTTTGCCTCTCTCGGTGTGTGTGTGTATACAATACTTACATCGCGCGTGCATGCGATAAGGCGCGCGCAGTTTACCGGTCGGTCAACCTTTTACATTATCGGCACGTTTGCGCGATGCTGTTCGCTCGTTTCCCAATCGCCTTACGAGTATATAATATGTGCTCTCGAAAAAAGAGCGCGTGCGTGCTCTTATCCGTGAAAACGAAGCCTCCTTCTCTATAAATAAAACGATTGATAAGGAGCGAGGCGCAACGGAGTCGAGAGACTCGGAGAGTTCGCGTGATGCGTCGCGCGCATTGTTCGAGTAGCGCGACAATTTGCGAGTTAAACAACTGCGACGCCGCAACTAAACAATGCCAGAGGACAACGACATTCGTTACTTATTGCAACGCCGGTGAGTCGACGCTGTGTATAATTCTCTCCGAGTTAATGCGCGGTAAATCAGCTTTGTGGCTGGAGACTTTGTCTTAAGAGAGCTTGAGCGGAGTATTGAGAAAGGTGCGTTATCGTTTAGTCATCGCGAAAAGTTCGTAAAGTATGAAACGACACCATCGCGGGTCGCGAGAAAAAACTCATCCCTCCTGATCTCGCAGCACGACGATGTATATGTATAAGCCCATCTTCGCGCAGCGTCACTGGAAAATCCAGACGAACCCCACAGAGCAGCGTCAGAAGGCGGCAACGACTGCTGTATACCGTATACCACTACGTTCACTGCGGCTGCGGCGAATCGATAGCGGAACCGCCGAGACAGTTCCGCCTCGGAAAGGTCCTGCCCTGACCAGCACACCAGCGCCGATGCACCATCCCATTGTCGCGGCTTTTCTTTCTCGATATACAGCTTTTCACGTGTGTAATACAGACGCAGCTTTTACAAGTTCTCGCGTCGACGACTTTCACGACGCATACGACACGTACGCGCAGGACGACGGTATTGTGTATGCGCGCGGCGAGAGCTGTAAAGTCGATTCTCTGCGTTTGAGCGGATAATGCGGCTTTGTGCGCCGACGTGTGTTTGCTGTTCGGACTTGTACGCGGCTAATTTACGTAATGGGCACAGGGAGGATTTAGCTTTGAATTAGTCGGGATGTTTGGAAAAAGAAATAGTCGATCGTCGATTAAAGCTATTCTTACAATCGGGAAAATATACTCGGCTTGTTGTCGATGACCTCAAAAAAAAAAGGCCATTCGATACCGATGTAAACAAGATCCCTCTCTCTCTCTCTCTCTCTCTCTCTCTCTCTGGCGAAAATGTATCTATTCCCGATAAACGATCTCGCCTAGGATCTCCCAAGAATAGAAGGCTTCGAATCGAGTAGTTCTTTTTTTCTCAACTGTATCAAAAGCCAGCGCTGCAGGTGAATACCGACATATAAGATGCGCCGATGCGAGCTCGCGTCAAAGAGAAATCAATTAGAGCCAAACGTGAATAAGTTGTAAATCGAGTAGCGTGAGTCAGATGATGAGCGTGACGTCAAATCTATACGTGATGCATCACGCATTATACGTGCGCGCGCGAAGGTTTCCAAAGTCTGCCAATATTTCGGTGACTCATCGTCCCGATCGCCGAGTTCTACTGCGGCAAAAACTCTCACCGAAATTCGATAATAATAGGCTTTACTTTTTCGTGCGACGATTTCCCAAAAAATCCGATGACTGTCGCAGCCGACGACGAGAAATACCTCGAGCGTAAGCGCAGCGCTTTCTAAAAAGGACGTGCGTATACGTCCAGCGGAAGTCGTATCTTTTCGAAATTTTCGCGCCCTCTCCGGATTCAACAGTTGGACTCACGGCGAAATTGTCTCGAGACGCGAGAGGAAGAGGAACAAATAAACCAAGTCGTCGTCGTCGCGGCGATACATCCAGTGATTCATTTGCTAAGCGCCCTTAGCAACGTGTGCGACGCTCGAGCGAGCGAGAGCGAGAGGCCTTGTCCTCCCCGTCATCTTTCAAGGTCGGTCTCTCTCTCTCTCTCTGTCTCTCTCTCTCTCTCTCTCTCCTTCGCTCGAGTATAGCTATCCGCGGTTAGAAATGCCGGGAGAGGAAGAGAGACACGGTGACCGTTGCCGGCTCGAGCATAGGTGGCGCCAGGTGCCGAGGTGAGCGGCTACACGTGGTGCCGCTGCTAGCCGGAAATCGAACCGAGAGAGCGTCGCCCGTCGATTCGACTGTTGGCTCCATCTGCGGCGAAATGACGGGGTAGGCGGAGAGAGAGACCTTTGGTACCGATGGTCCGAGGTTGGATTTCTACTGTACCGGCGGATTTGAGCGCCTTTTTTGAATGCCCTAACGGTCAAAGCTCAAAGCAGATCGATATACTCAATCAAAACGGACACTCAAGTATTAAAAGTAGACTTATATCCTAAAACAGAACATGCGGTGCACCTATGGTAGCACATTTGCAGCTCGAGAGTCCTTTTCAGCAGATATAATATATAATCAAGGATAATTTAGTTTTCAAACACACAAACGTGTACGTACCGTATCCTATCATTGACGCAAGCGTCGTCATGAACCGACTGACCTTCTGATAGAATCAACTTACTAACTTGGCACGTGTATATGAGAAAACGTATCACACTAAATAGAATATAAAAGTGTTTGAAGCGCATAGCACCTAAGTGACGTAATATTAATAGTATAGTAATAATAATAATATATAGAACTGTTGAATGCATGCTGATAATATCTACCTAAAGATGGTCGAGTAGTAGTTAAACAAGTTTTGATTGATGTTATTAATGTCGAAAGTTATGATTTTGACGACGGTTCTTTGCAAGACACGAAAACTCAATGAGCGATAATTTAAAAAAACGAGTTTAGCTCTTTGCTCAAATATAGCAAAAATAACAGGCTCGTCGTCGAGTTTCCGGATACGATGAACCGTTTATTTTTTTTTCAGGTTTATGAAAAGATAATAACTGCAGATGTGCGATGGTCGCCGGTTAAGAGGATAGTCGTTGTCGCGCAACTTTCCCGACGCTTACCTTTCTTGATGAGTAAGCTAGTGACCCTCCTGAGCGCCTCGCGTGTACTGGAGGTGGAGCTGTGCTTACTTTGGCCGAAGTATTTGTTGGGCGTGATGTTGGTCGGCAAGGTCAGGGGCTTCCTCTGCTCGCCGGCTCCTGGCAGCCTCGCGTCGTACGCGCTGTTCAGCCGCTCCAGGTGCTCGATCGAGGCTGGCCGCGGCTGATTGGACTTGCGCGTCGGGTACCAGCCGCGATTCGGTCCGCCCGCGAGCCGCAGCAACTCCGTGCCGATTATAGCCTGCTCCAGGCCTGGATTGTTCCTCCGGTACCTGCGAGCGATCGTTTATCGTCAGTTTGAAACTTCGTGATCCGAAACGTGCCGTGTATCACGAGTCGGTAAAGTCGAGCTTACCCAGTGGTGGCGGTGGTGGGCGCGTACCATCCGGGTTGTCTGCGCGGCTGCGTGGGGTTACCTCCGCTCGCGTGCTGTGGCGTCCTCGGGATATCGCTGCCCCGTGCGAAAACCGGCGTCTCCGGCAGCGAGCAGCTGGTTTGCATACCCGAGCCTGTGGCCGTGTTTCCGGCTCCGCCTCCGCTGCCGTTGCCCGTCGACGAACAGGCCTCCGTCGAGGGCGAGTGGCGCTTCGTGAAGGGACGTCGTCGCGACGGCCCTGGCAGATCCGTCGGCAGTGTCCTTCGCTCCACCGGCACCTGAAAAACAATTTTATTTTTTTTTAGTTCAAGCTTTTCATCGAACGCACGTTTTCTCGGAGATATTTGGACGCAGCAGTCAATTTAATCTTCTCGGTTGATCGTATTCGAGTGAGAGCGGGATAGCTATAAAAGCCGATTGGTCTGATTTAGTAGTCGACAATATTTCGCGAATGGCTGTGGCAACGGAAGCCAGCCAGCGATAAAAAGGGGGAATACTGTGTAAACTCCTCCGCATCTTGAGAAATGCGTCTGCGCGCTCGGGAAAATCCAAGGGCAACTGAATTCGTTACGGAAGCATATACACATACGAAGAGCGATAGAGCTTTGTGGGTATAAACGTTCGAAAATTATATTTCCAGTTGTGTAGAAAAAAAGAAAAAAGAAAAAAAAAGGAAACAATCCCATTCATCTCTGTTTGCCCCTCGATCTTTTTAATCCTTTTCCTTTTCATATTTCTCGCTCAGCCTCTCTCGCACTTTTCGCTTATTTTCGCCCCTCTTTCCCTTTAATCTCCCTTTTCCCCTCTTGCACTTTCTCCGGTTATGTATGTATATATACGATATTCGGCCAGTCTCGGCGGTCTGCGGCTTTCAGCAAAATTGCGCGAGCAGTCGACGCCGGAAAAAAGTGTACGAAGAAGCATATAGCGTGGGCGGAGGTCGAGAGAAAAGCATGAGTTGGAAAGAATAGAAAGGAAAGCGTCGAGTGTTGAAAGTTACGCCAAAGACCGCGACGCGGAAATTAATTACGAGTAATTATTGCTTGGTAATTCGTTGTTAGGGAGAACCGCAAAGCTCGTGAAACTTTAACTTTAGCTGAACAAGGATTTTTGTTTGTTGCGTGGGATAAGGATACAGCTTTTCACTAAACTACTGAAAAGTTTCGCAAAGTTCTGCCAAAAAAAAAAAAAAAAAAAAAAAAACAATGCTCTTCAATGTCACGAGCGACCGATATCACAGTGTGCGTGCAATAACCGCTGAAATCAACGCGGAGGAAAAAGGAAATGCTCCAATACAAAGACGCAGAGCGAGATGAAAAATAAAAAGGAGAAAATGGAAGAGTGTTGACGAAAGTGAAATGAAGGCAGCCAGGGCAAAGCGTCGAGAAAGGAATGGAAATGAAGGGAGAGAGGAAGACAGCAGACAGCCGAGGTGTATTCAGAGAAAAGGGTGCAACAAGAAAAAGTGTAAACAGCGCTAGGCAAGGTTGTACGCCTCCATGTTTCCCGTATTTTCACTCTTCGGTTGAGCGAGCGCGATGCCCTCGGCTTTTCCTCGCGTCGCGCGTCTTTTCTCTCTTCATTTGTTTCCACGTTTTCAATACCGCCGTTACTATGCGATTCTTCCCGTCGACTTTTTGTTTTTTCACAACCCTTGTTCCTTAGTTTCATGATTTAGAGAAAAAATAATACCGTTTCCGAGGTTGTTAACTCGTTTATTAGTGGAGGTATAAAATACATGTTTGGTGTTTCAACTATATCTGCTTTTATAAATCCAATTATTGCACGAGACTAGTTAGAAAGAGCAGACGAAGAACAAAGTGATATAGTATATTTACCCGCGAAACAAAAGAAACCGGAGCAAGCAGACAGGGACAATTCCTTGATTTCCTGCCTCACTTGACTTCGTGTAACTACTTTCGAGTCTTCGCGCGTGCTTTTGTTTTTCTTTCCATCTCCTCATTTACGGGATTCATTTAGACCTTTGGCCTTTGCTTATTGGAGTTTTTTTCTATAGACACCTTCATTTTGTAAACAATGTGTTTGGTATTTTAAACAACACTTTATAAATGTATCATGTATATTACAGTATTCAAAAGTCTCCTAATTCCAAATAACTAAAAAAACACCCTAGCCATTACAATACTAAACTGTGGAGACTATAAAAGTAAATCGAAGAATTAAGATTCCACCATGGCTTCTTACGCGCCGGAAGTTTTGCTTTAGCTTCTATTTGTTTCTCTCTGGGTTCTCGAAATTGCGTTCAAGTTGTAGTAGTTTTCTTTTTTTACGTTTAACGAATTCACTTGGAACGTTCGTCTATCCGCCCGTCTGGAATAATTCTTTTTACAGTCTACTACAGCAAATCCGCTTCGCGAAACAGTTTGTCTAGCAAATACTTGTCACGGTTTAAATTTGCACTCAGGTTGCAATAAAGTTCTTCGAGTACAAAACAATAAATAAAAATCATCCTTTAAATAAAATTGGCTAATGGCACAGACGGTTCCCGCGTACAAGCTCTCTCGCAAAAATTTTGCAGATAGGTGCGGCAAACACTGGTTATATCTCAGACGACAGACCCGAGACGGTCTATTTACGAGCGGCGAGCCAACTTACAAATACTCGAGCGAGTCCCCGCATACCTACAACAAACTACGCTCTCGGAAGAAAATGCTCGTATAAGAAAACTCGCGGAGTAATATAAAAGCTCGGGCGGTGCTGCTCCTCAATTCCAGCGGAGAATTTTCCTCGCGAGGCAAGTTTGCGCTTTTTTCCACTTTTTATCATTTCGAGTGCGACCGGTCGTCGGTGGAGGAGCTCGCAAAGTTTTAAAGACTCTGCGCGAGCGCTATGGCTATTCGCGCGGGAATCTTTCTTCCGCGCCTCAGACCGTCGGAGCATCTTCGAGAGCACTTTTCTCACGCGCTCTCGTTCTCCATTCCCTTTCTTTTCTTCTATGCCGCTTGCTTGTTCCTTCTCCCGAACTAAGCTCCTTGACGTATGCTCGGACCAACAAGCGTTTTTAATACTTTCTTCTCTCGTGCGGAGGAAAACTAAATTATCCGCAGCTGCTTGAGGGAAACGTTTAAGCTCGAAAGTTTCAAAGAATCTGCATGTCTCGGATGTATATTTAGCGTATTATACACTATTAAACTTTATAGCTGCAATGGTTATCAATTTCGTTAACTTGTGCAGCATTTATAGAAAATTAAGAATCGTTAGGCGTTTTGCCATAGCTCCCGTTTACTGCCACATCCAAACACTTAAAAAAAAGTGGAGTCACTCACCTCTCGTCTGGCATTGGCGATGCCCGCAGCGGTTCTACGTCCGCGCGAGTAGCCCGCATCCATAGACCTCGTGTTGAGCGAGGTGGTCTGGTGATGCTCCTTGGAGGAATCGAGGCTGATGCCTCGATGGGGCGGTACTCGTGGCCTGTAGTCCATCGTGCGATTCGCGTGTCCGGGCACCTTCGGCTTCGTCTCTCTCGCTGCCGTCGTTGTGCCGCCGTTGCAACCGCCCGAGCCGCCTACGTCGGAGCTTTCCTCGTCGGCCTCCTCGACTGGCGATGGCGGTAGCGGTGGGAACTCCAACACCTCCACGCTCACCTGTGCATACGGGCCCAGTTTCTTTATAGAGACGAACAGACAAAGCCAACAGATATCGAGTTTAATTTTTAAGTCACAAGTAGTGTTAGATTTATTTTTAGTTTACGCAAAGACTAAAGTTGAGCTGCAGAATGTAAGCAAGAGGAAGGGCGAGAAGCTTCAAACAGCTACGCATGAAAGATAGAGACAGACAGACAGAAGATACTCCTTCTGTATGGAGCTTTTCCGATGCGTCGCATTATTAACGAGCCTCTCATAGCCTCTCCACGAGTACGTAGTCTGCGAATATCGACGAGCTCTCACGGTACTATATCGCGTAACGAGACTACATTTCTGCCTCTATCCCTTTCATTAAGGTTTGCATATAGATACGTTTGCCGTTAAGCACCACGACTAATAACTGATATCTATAGAGAAATTCGAATGGAGCTGATTCCGTTTTGGCTTATTCTATAAGGGTATTTTCATCCTTACAGAAATGTTATTACCAATCTCAAGTGCGAAATAAAGAACAAAGTTTAACGTCATTACTGCACGAGATGTTTTCAGTCAATAGATCACTGCACAAAACTCTAAAGCTCGAATCAAGTCAACAGCGTGCGCACATCTTCACGACACTCAACAGCAAAGCACTAAGTACCTGAAAGTCGGGATTCTTGGAGTCCTCGAGTATAGCGTCAATCACGTTCTCGATCTGTTTCGTGTCGTTCTTGTGATTCTCCAGGTCTCCAACCCTCGTTCTCCTCCCGGACGAGTATATGTCCCCTCCGTTCAACCTCCTACGCTCGAAGTCGAGCTCGCTCGGTTTGGAAGCCCCATCCGTTAGGTCGGTAGCGTGCGGTGGTGGCGCGGGTGGCGGCGGCTGGGCCTTTCTGGCGTGCGGCTGCCTACTGTCGTAGGCGCTGACGTCGAGGAGCCTCCGCTCGCAGCTGTCGTTCTCGAAGCTATTCCTCTTGGAGCCGGCGAGCTTGCAGTCGCCGTTGCTGCGCCAGCGTTGTCGGCCACTGCCCGTATCCGCGAACTCGGCCACACAGCTGTTCTTCACGCTCTCGATCTCCTTGATCGCGTCGCTGACCTTCTCGAGCTGGCGGCGGTTCTCGTTTAGCGCCTTCTTCACTATCTGGTCCTCGATCAGCAGATTCACAGGAATCTTGGACTCGAGTCGCGAGTGGTGATCGCTGTTTGCGGACCGACGCACTGGCACCTCGTCGACGATCAGATGCACGGCACGAGACACGTCCAGACTCTTGGACGTGGTTATGGTGATGCCGTTGCACTCCTTCGTTCGTTCGGCGAAGCTCGTGATCTTCATCGACCCCGAGTCATTGTCCTCGGGCTGCTGCTCTGGCTCCTGCTCTTCCTTCTCCTTCTGTTGCTGCTGCTGAGGCTGCTGAGGCTGCAAGTCCTCCGGACCATTGGACTTCTCCTCTTCGATGGGTAGAGGCTCGGGCTCGCGGTGAGCGGACCTTCGCTTCTCCCTGCGCTCGCAGGACGATATCCTGGAGGGGACGTGCACGAGGTCCGGCTGAGAGACCGTCTGCGAGTTGGCGAACTCACTGGGCGGCTCGTTGATGCCCTCCAGCTTGCTGTTTTCCTTGAGGAGGCTCTTGATGTTGTCGAACGTGTTGGAGAAGCGGCGCACCTCTGTCAGCCTGCTGTCCTCCGTCTCGTCGTCGAGGCTCTTAGTAGGGCTCTTGGGTAGGAGCTTGCGCTCCTTCTTGCGGCCACGACGAATGACGTAGGTGCCGCTCTTGCTGAGATCCTGGGGACGCAGTTGATCCAAGTCGTTCGTCGAGGAGTCCGAGTACGGCGAGATCAGGTCGTCGTCGGTCGTGGAGACCCGCGGGTCCTGCCAGTCGTCGAAATCTCGGAGCTTCGAGGCTGAGCCGACACCTGGTGATAAAAAAGGCCAGCTTTAGCATCGGTAAAGTCGAAAAAAGAGAAAAAATGCTCGAAATACTCACTAGAAACGTCGCTGCTCTTCCGTCTCCTCCTTCCGACGACCTTGGTACTGCCGGGCACGTAGAGCGGATCGTCGTCGAGCGAGACTTCCCAAGCGATGCTGTGCCTCTTGCTGAGCGCGGGCGGCGGGGGCAGAAGCTCCTCGAGCGAGTCATCCGAGAAGTGCTCCTCCTCCGACTGCGTCCTGAAGTCGGTGGAGTTCCTCGTGGAGAAGTCCGAGTTTCTCGTAGAGAATATCTCGGAGTATCTCTCCTCGGAGCAGCGGTCCGAGGTCTGGGCGGAGAAGCGCTCGCTCGAGTCGGCGTGCGGCAGGCTGAACGAGACAAAGTCGAGGTTGCGAATGGAGAAGGGCTCGGAGGTCGGCACGCTCACGTGGTCGTTCGAGCTGGCGCTGGCCACGGCTATCGAGAAGTCCGAGTGGAAGCGCTCGTTCGACGTGGAATTGGCGCGCGAGAAGTCCGAGCTGTCGCAGTTGGCTCGCATGGAGAAGCGCTCGACGCTGACCGACGATGAGCGAGGCATCGAGCCGCGGGACTCGGCCTCGCTGGCGGCGCGCGAGAAGCGGCCCTCGCTCGAGTCTGAGTTGTTGCGTCGACGACGGGCCGAGCCGGTGCCGTTGCTCGTGGTGCTCCCGGCGGTGCCGCTGCCGTTGTTCAGGAGCCGACTGTCGCCACAGGTGCTGTGGCTGCCCGAGGCTGCGCTGCGCGAGTGGTGCGGGTGGTGGTTGTTCATCAGCAGGCGGTCCTCCACGCTGTTGGATCAATGAATTTTCGAGTTGTTAAATCTTCGCGCAACAAGTAGTGCGACGCGGGAATAGTCGGCAGCATGCTCGTTAAATACAGCATGTAACGAGAGCATTATTAAACAGCCGCGTTGCGCGAATAATAATGGGATCGTAAAGCCGATACGCGCTCGGTGTATCTGCTTAAACAATTACATCGATCGCTTCGTTATTTAGAGGATAAGCTTGCCGATCCCATTAGCTAAGCTCGTTCGCATCGGGCCGAGCTTAATCGTCTAAGAGGTACGTACCTGCTGGACTTGCAGATCTCGGTCTGCCTAGGCGGCCTGCGCGAGTGCAGGTGGTGGTGCAGGTGATGGTGGTTGTTGTGAGCCGAGGCAGCCCTCTCCTTCTCGGGGCTGGGGTGATTCGACTCGTCCTCGTCCTCGTCGTCGTCGTCCTCTTCGCCGTCCTCGTCGGCGTCGTCAGCTTCCTCGTCGTCGACCTCGTCCTCCTCGTCGAGGCCATCCTCGGACGACTGTCGCAGCTCCTCGAGGCCGTCCTCCGAGGACTGTCGGCGCTTGTTGTTACTCTCCGGCGTCGGGGCGCTTCGCGCCGTTGTCCAGTTGAACGACACCTTGCCGTCGTAAGGCAGACTGGCGAACTTGCTCGGCGGACTCGGCGGATCCCCCAGGAGGAAGGGCTCCACTGCGTGGTTACCGCCGTTCTCCCAGCCGTAGGGCCGCTGATGCCTCGTCTTCGGCTGAAATTAATACGGTTTCGTTAGAGTTCTCGTTAAATACTTGTTTTTCTAAATATCGTATCGCACCGCTTTTTTTGAAGCTAGCAAATTCGAGAATATCGCATTTACTGCCGGCAAATAAAAGTAGATTCGCCGGGTAAACAAAAGCCAATAAAAACAAAAGCTCAAATCCGTTTTCAATGACGATCCATCAAGCGTCTGTATACAGTATACATCCCATAAAGCTCGGAGCAAACTCGAGGCGCGCGCGCAGAAAATCAGCGGCGCTCTCTATTCAAGCCCGTCGCCGCGTCGCCCGTCTTTGCAAAAAAAAAAAAAAAAGATCGCTTTCCCAGCAACTACGCACGCTATGCTGTCGCTGCAGCTGCTGTTTTCTCCGCGCGTGGAAGGAACGAGGAAAAGCTCTCAGGAATAGAGCATAGCCGGCATCGATTCGATGAGCGATCTTTTAGTGGCTTTTAGCGAGGACCTCTAAGCTAATAACGAAGCTTAAAGCTCTTTCTCTCTGCGCAAACTTTCGAAAGCTCTCGCGTTCGAGCTACTTTGCGAGCGTTCGCGGCGTTATTATTGTTATCTGCGTTGGACACTTGAGAGATGGAGAGTGTAACCAGTGGTCTTTTGATGAAGCGTTTGTGTGTAGGGGAAGAAGTGTGTGTTATTGTTTGTTTCTACAGCAGAGCCGAATGTGTTTGATATTGCGTTTAGTAGGTTGAGAGGGTAAACACGATAATTGCTCATCGCATGTTGTTCTGTTAAATGGATCGCATTGTTGAATCTACGACACGTGTGGACGTACAGCCGCAAAGCTACACAGCATTACAACGACCTTACACACCAGCCGTGCGAAGCATTGCACTTAGCAACCGCCAGCAAGTACAAGAGCATCCGGATCGATGGGGCTTGATACGAAGAGTTGAATAAGTCGGTAGTTGTAAACGGTGCGGCTTGCACCTCGGCCGCGAGGGACAGGTCGATGGTTAAACGAGGTTAACCCTCCAACAAGAAGTGCGGCTCCCCTACACTCGCGGACTACATTACACTCGAGCTGCGCCACAGAGCTCTGTCTGAAGGAAAATTCGACCCGCGCACTTATGCACAGACACACACCCACACAGGCGTACAAAGAAGGAGATAAGAAACTCACGAGGGTAGTTTGCGTGGTGACGGCGTGTCCTGGACGTTTCGGGTCGTCCATTGCGGCCATCCACTGCTGTTTGTTGCCTCCTCGGTTGCGTCCCTGTTGCTGCTGCTGCTGCTGCTGCTTCTGGCCACTTCTCTTCGACGAGTTTCCTGGGGAAACCCTGGAAAACAAAGGAGACGACGGGATGAGCGTTAATAATTTAACGGGTCAGCAAGACCGAGTCGGTTCGCTGGATCGACTGATCGCTTTGGAGTATGCTGTTTCGACGGGACGAAGGGTTTTTGCTCGTAAACTCGTGAATTTCACTGGTGGCTATTACCACTAAACATCCAGAAAATGACTATACTAAAACACCTGTTACAGCAGCGATCGATCCCAGACATCGCACATTTATATAATATTCGCAGTCGAGCTTGCAGACACAAGCCGTCGGCGCGCCTTGTATACACGCCGGTTTCGCAACGGCGGCGGCGTCGTTTTATGAATTTCCCAACGGAGCTGCGAACGTGTCCGCTTCCGGATGACTGAACGGGATCGGATTGGCAATTATGATCGAAGCAGGAGGAGGCTGACAGTCGCGCGCGTGCCTTGATGCTGCAGACGGACGGTTTTATATGCTTGATTCGTCGAAATGCCATTACGCCGACGACGGATGATTTATATCGTCGGCGCTTGCTTTTTCCATTAGAGCCCCCGCGATTTCGCGAGCCCTGAGGCATCGCGCCCTGCATTTTCAATATTTTCCTCGCGAATCTTTGTATTCGATCTCACTTAGGGAGAGCTTTCGCGGTGCGCTACTTCAATTAAGCGGATTGGAGCTTCCGCGCATTTAATTATCCCGTCGCGCTTAGCATACATCCTTGAGAATCGTCAAACCTGCATTTCTCTTACAACGCCAAAAGAGATCCTCGGAAAACTCAGGCAAAGCATAAGAGAGAGAGAGTCGGGCTGAAAATCTTGCCGAGCGGGAAACGGGATTGAGAAGTGTGCGCCCGATTGCGAATAAATCCTTCGTCGTTATCGGCACCTCCAGACGATTGATTTACCTCTCGCGCGCCTTTTCTCTCTCACTCTCCTTCCGTCTGTTTCCGCATTGCAGGCCGCGCCTTGGGGCTTGTATATAGGGAGGCTAAAGTTTGATTGTTCGCAATCAGCGGTGACTAGCTATGCGCGTTTAGACTGTCGATAGTGGCTCTGAAATTGGGTGTAGCGCGCGATCTTCCTCTTCTTCTTGCAAATTACTTTTAGAGACAGGGAGAGGGGAGGATTCGATTTAACGAATAAGCTTCGAGGCTGTGCGACGCTTGATAAAAGTGTATACTGCGAGGACCAAGGCCTTTTTGAGTTCGCTTCGGAGATGGATAAAAACGCAAAGCTATCGAGTGTTTATTTTGAGACTCTAGGTTGTATTTATTACAAAGAAAACTTTATAATGCGCGCGACCTTGTAGATAAAGATATGGAATAGAAGAAAAAAAGTCTCTAGGAAATAGTATAAATTTTCAAAGAAAAGCGCTAAAATTCAGACCTTGCAATTAATGCATGTGGGATCACGTACGCGATACGTATGGTTTTTGTTCTGTTTCGTATAAATTCGCGTTCCCGCAGAAGACAGCACACAGTACATCTCGATACCTGCTGTTTATTCCAGTAACAGTCGCTGTTCCCTATTACCACGATCGACATGAAGTTCGCGGCGGTTTGTCTGATTTTCGTAATTTTCGTAACGCTCCGCGAAACTGTGGCCCAGTCGCCAAAGTCTTTCTGGGCACGATTGTTCGATCTGGATCCAGAGGAAGAATCGCTTTTGTTGAACAGGGCTCGCACGGTACTGGCACGAGTTGTACTGGAGATTCCTCAGTCTGGCTTGGGGCTGCCAAGAAGAATTAATCAAACGACACCAACCAGTATGTTAAAGACTAAAGACAAATATAACTACAAACGACTTGCTGATTTTAGTTTTTAAAATAGGTTCGTATAATCCTTGGTTAAAATATTTTTTGAATTTTTGTGTTTATAGCTGATCCTGATACGGAGCTTTTACCAGGAAATTCCCTCTCTGGTTAGTCTAAGTAAGATTTATTGATCATAATATAGACTCTTTATTAAACTGCTTTAATAAATAGCGTTGCACGGTATCGTCGATTTATTTTTTAAATATTGAATATTGTTCTAGCTCAAACAACTGGCACATACTCCGAACTGTCAGACGAATCAGATATCTTGAGCGGACGTTAAAATAACCGTGAAGCTGAAAACACTCCAATTTTTATTATTTCATAAACAGCTTTAAAGACAACGATATCTTGTAGCAATCCAATGAATCTTCAGAATAAATCCACAAAAAACTGAAAATCGCACGTCTCTTCTAAATGTCTTCATCCTCCCACTAGCCAAATAAATCACCACGAATCGAGGCACTTGCTAAGCCAGAAAGCCCTCGCAATCGAGCTACTATGTCGCGCACATTTTCCCGAACAGACGCGACAGATTGAGGCACGAGCTACTCGCCAAAGTTCTTTGAGAGAGCGAGAGCCACTGCTTCGTCCCCTCCGGATTCCCTATAACGAAACCCTTTCGCATCTCCGTCGCGACGACCTAAAGAGGCTCCGATTTCCGCCGGGACCGAATCGAGGAAAAAGTCTCCGAATCTCCCGACGTCCTTTGTTTCTTTCCCTTTATCGGCCTCGATTCTCTCCTCTCCCGAGCGACCGAGAGAAAAACAACGTCTCTCTTTTGTTGAGTCGACTCAGTGCAGGGGAGATGCTCTTTCTACGGGGTGTGGACGCAACGGTGTCGGGGAGCTAATTCGATGCTCCACAATCGTGTCGATTGATCGAGTTACGGGTATAAATGCTGAAAGCGATACTCACATGGGGAGGAGAGTGGAGATGATTCTTTCGGCCTCTTCTGGCGGCGGAGGAAATGCCTGAGCTGGAGCTCCAGTGGTATCCTGGGGCTCGGGACAATCCGGTACCGGACGTAATGCTACCAACGCCATCTTCGCTTTCCGGCCATTCATGCTCATGTATCCGTCGTCCTCGGATTGGTGTCCTGCGCAGGGAAGAACAAATTCCAACGATTAGCTCCTCTCAAACTGTCTCCAGCTGTTACTTCATTCACAGTGCTAAGAACGAAAGAGCGTATATACACGCGGGGGAGGAAAAATGAAGAAGACCCGCGGAAAAAGGAAGAATAAGGCTGATGCCGGGGGAGAGCGAAAAAAAGCGCGCGCGATGTTTCTTTTTTCTCTCTCGAGGCGTAACGAGCGCCGGCTATAATCTTTTATTCATCCGCGCGGCGTATGCAGCGTCAGCATCGTCGTCGTGTCTGCAGGCGCATTCAAAGCGAGAAAAGCTCTCTTCCTCCTCCCCTTTTTTTCCGCCCCCGTGTCGATGCGGAAAAAGTCGATTCATCGACGCACAGGGTCGTCGTCGAGTAGTAAGACGTGTACACGGCTACACACACGTATACACAGGTGTGTATGTGCGTTGAAATTCATGCAAGGAACTGCCTCGGCTGCGCGCGACGGTAAACCGCTGCGGTTTTTCCAACGTATCGCTGATTTCTCGGACGCCGTTGCTTTTACGTCGCTACGTGCGGGGAAGCCGAAAGAAGCCTGCGCGGATTACTTTTTTTTTCACCTCCTCGGCGGTGTACAAAGCTCGAGATTAAATTTTTCGACTCTCTAGAAGCCGCGGCGACTCATTCAGGCGAATTTCGAAAAAAGCTCGAGCGCGACGCTTTCAAAATTACACAGCGCCGGTCAGAGCTGAAAATTTTCAAAGCGGCGCACTTTTCCTCATTAATCCCCTCCATACGCGCGCGCGCGCGAGTAAGAGGTGAACACAGCCAGCTTTAATCTCGGCGAAGCGAGCTTTTTTATCGCGCGAGCTTGCGGGCCAAAGAAGCTTAAAATTGAAAAGCAGGAACCGGCTCATTGGCTCGTAAATGAACAACAACAATGGGCTCGCTCAGCAGCTCTCGGCTGCTGCAGCACTTACCTAAGGACGGACTCTCGTCATCCGGCGTGAGGCCAATGCTCGGCTCGGTGCTGCTGCTGCAATCGGTCGTCGTCGCGAGTCCTCCGCCGACTCCTCCTCCTCCGCCTCCACCACCACCACCGCCGCCACCTTCGCCCTCGACCTCGTGCTCGTCGTATTCGGAGAGCACTTTGTCCAACAGCTCGATCGATCGCTGCACATCGTCACCTCTGGAACAAAACGTCAAGCGGGCACTCTATAGCGACGGTATATATATATATATATATATATATATATACACACACGGCTGCTTCGCTTCTTGGCACGAGCTTTTGCTCGCTCTCTTTGCTGCTATGTAGAAGCGCTTATTGCCGCATAGCGAGCTTTCGGGGGGAAATTCGAATTAGCGCCTCTCTTTGAGGCTGCAGGGTATTTCTCGATTTTACGAGGAAAAATCTGTTTACGATTCGAGATGAGTCGCGAGGAAACTATCCGCACTGGATATCTCCTTCTCGCAGTCTATGGGCAAAAAGACTTTCGTCCGACGTATCAAAGGAAACTTTTTCATCGGATTCCCACAGGGTGAAGACCTCGTATCAAAGGTGACGCAACGAGTTCCTTCTCGGCTTCTTCCTTCCGAGAGCGAGTCCAAGGGATGATGGTAGAGCAGTACAGCCGCAGCGACGAGTGACCCTCGGCTCGTTAAAGCGAGCCCAATGAAATTGCGCTGGGCAGAAAATTGCTTCGCTCTCTCCAGCAGCAGCTCTGTAGCGCTACTCCGGGTCAGTACTCGCACACACATATATCTCCCCCTCGCACAAAACGCTTTCCGTCCTTCTTTTTTCCCTACCTCCCTTTGCTTTCTGTTTTATGCTCTTTCGCCTTTTGGGCCGTTTCGAAACAGAGCAGGCCTCTGATTCGCCATGATAACAACGTCGATTTCGGTAACAAAGTTAATCGCGGCGAGATGAGGTCGTAATTACGCGGAATATAAGCAAGAGACACAGTCGCCCGAGGCGCACATCTGTATATGATCCCCTGTGATTCTAATCGCAGCGACGCGACAAAAGACGCCGACGGGACGAGAGAATAAACGGAAACTCTCCGCGGGGCAAGCGGTGCGTTTCGTTTTAATGGCCTGTGACGCGAGACTGACCCATTTTTCTCCAAGTGTGTGTACATTCCATGTACGCGAGTATAATATAACGGAAAGGATTTTAATCGAGCGAGCAGAAAACTTTTCAGCCGAGCTTTTGATTGATGAGGCCGACGCGCCTGCAGCCGAGATCCAAGCGCGAACCGATGTGTGGAATGGAAAGCTCTCGTTTCGAGGAGAGATATTTCAAAGAGTTTGTATAAAGCGGGCGAGCGAAATTCACCGAAAGCAAACGATTCTCTTGTCTCGATTAATTTTGCAAACGTTACATCGTACTCGCAGAAAAGCGGTCAGTCTCTCTTTGTATTTCCGCACAAAGAGAGAAGCCGTAATTACCTGAAACAACGTTGTAAAGCTAAGCTGCTTGTGTAACCGAAACCGTCGCCTCAACGAGACGACACCTGCACTTGTACTACAATTTCACTCTCCGCAAACCCCAATTCCATATTATACAGCCCCTACACTATACACTATAAACTCTCATCGTGAAAAAGCTCCCGCCGTGATTTCGCGCCGTAAACTTCGTATATTTTCTCGGCGGCGCAGAGCCCCAGGCAAATTGGAATTTTTACGATCCTTTTAATTACACAGCCTACCGCCGCGTACACACGAGTGAGCTGTAATTTTCCCGCGCGCACGTGCGACGCTTTTAAACAGCGCGTATGAGCTCGTTAGCCTGAAAAAATTCGGACGATTCGCGCGCTAGGGATGATTTCGGGGTCATGAAGATTAAACGCTGCTCTGCGATTAAGCTGCTGCAGCCAGAGAGCTAGAGACAGAGGTGTAGGCTTATACATGGGACGAGTTTAATCAACGCCAGCGCGCGACGCGGACACCTAACGAACTAACAAGGTTTGAGTCCTCTGCTGCCTGCAACCCTCGATAATTGCGTTTTCCGCGAATGCGATGTTACGGAGGGGCGCGTAAGCAGGCTGCGGAAAAAGGGAATGTATACGTTTAGGAGATTAATCATCGTTGCGGGTGTCAAAGCTGACGTGGAAATTATTTTTCAAATTGTAAACCCTGTCCTACATCCCGGCATGTTTACCTGACCCAGCTCTTTATGCGAAGGAACAACACGAGCTCGAGCCATAGACCACAGAGAGATAGAGGAGGAGAGCCCCTTTAATTAGGACATCTAATCAACGTCGGCATCAGGCGCCTTGTGTGTGTATCGAGCGCGCTTTAGTTTCAGGAATGTCGCGCAGCAAAACCGAGCTGTATATGGACGCGGCGACGCAACAACGTTGCTCCTCGGTAAACTTCATTAAACTCTCTCGCGCGCGTGTGTGCGGCGCACTTTATCGCCATCGGTTTGTATTCCGCGGCGGCAGCCTTCGATGGCAAGCGTCGAGAAGTTATTTTTAGTTATAGCCCGGGAAAGCGCGAGGAGAGCCGGCCATAATTCCCGGCGCGTGTCTGGAATCTCGAGAGTCCTTCAGACGAGCCGCTACTCTGGAGTGAATTAAGATTTTTATTTTATTATCGGACTGATCGACAACGAGGCTTGGCCGATGCTTAGTTCGATTGAATCGTATCGATCGCACTGAAATAAGAGAATTTCGAAGCATTGGCGTAAAGACCGGGCCGTCAGGAATCGACGGGGATCATCAGCAGCAGTGTAGCGAATCACTCGTCAATCAGAGAGCTGATATAGGCACACACTCGCATAAATCACTCGCCCCAATGAAGTCCATAAGCAGAGCTGAAACAAAGCCACTTGGCGGCTTGGCCGCACCGCTATAGCTGCACCACGCGTCCCGGATAATTCGATCGACTCCACAGAGAGAGAGAGAGAGAGAGCTATATCGCAGCCAGACTCGCTCCGATGGTTTTAGTAGCGAGAACAGCAGCGCCGCGTCATACTGCGCGTAGAGAGCCTCCTCTCTCCTGTGGCTTCTCCGCTGCAGCCTCCCCGATAACCCAGGCATTTAATTAGGCCAACCGGTCCGAGGCTTGATGAGCAAAGTTGAAAGGGCCGAATACTGATATGCGCCGGAGCTCGGAATCGGTGACGCGCGCGAGGATCGAGAGCTGGGTTTGCCCCGAAAATTGAAAGTTCCAGAGAGAGAGAGGGCTGGATAAATATGGAGTATTCTAATTCGTTTAGAGAGGAACGTATGGCTCGCGATTTTTCGCTCTGCTGCCGAAGCGGAGCCCAGGCTCGACGGAGGAATATTCGCGCGGTTCGTTAGCCTCGCTAGGATGAGTTTAACTTTCAATTTGTTTTCTTCGTATTACGAGCGAAATATTTTCAACGCGTCGATGGACTTTTTATCCCTCGTCAGACAACGCACGCATCGATTCCCTTATAGTCACAAAAAAATCGGAGTTAATAAGAGCGCGTCGGACTGTAGGCGCGCTAACGAGATCTGCAGGCTCCCGAAAACTGGTGAAAAAAGGGCAGCGGCCTTTTGTCGCCGCTGGCAATTCAGCTCCTGATTTGGATGATTGTATGTACCCCTACAGCTCTACAACGTTTTTTTTTTCAAGAGACGCGTCGCTAACGAATGCCTAATTCGGCAGCGCCCCCTCGACGGTGACCTCTCGCGCGACGAATCTGCGGAGCTAATTAACAATTGTGATTACGCGCCAGGACAAACACTAGGCGAGGGAAGGGAGGAAAGTTTTGACGAAGTGACGCATTGCGACGCGGAGGAGGGAGGAGAGTGTGTGCGGCTGACGTTTTGTTAACGTGAATGAGAGGGGGGAGATCGATGGAGGTTTGTTGGTGGCTGTGGGTCCGATAGTCGCGGTACAAACAATTACAACATATCTCTACAATATAGCTCTAATGACATCGACACCGAGGATGTGAATTAGCGATTCTTTTGTACAGACGGAAACGCTGAGGGAAAACAAAGAGCGACGAGAGTTTCATACTGCCTCTATCTCTGCCTCGAACACACAGGTCGAAAGTTTCACGACTCCGTACACGTCGTTACGCTCGTTTCATAATTCAAGATCCTAATTGCCCGAAAGCGACGCGGCGGTGGAGCTCCTTTCTTTCTCTCTTCTCTCTGTCTCTCTCTCTCTCTTTCTCCTTACGAACTCGTGACCGCAGGCGACGTCGCCGCCGCTAACCTAGCGGCTCGCGACCGCACCTTTTTTTCTGCGCTGCAGCCGCTTTAAACGGCTGACTATACGTTTCATCCTCGCAGCCATATTCCGAGGACCTTTTCACTGTTTTCTCGGCATTATATTCCCTGCGCGACTCTACTGTTCCATTTTAATGGAAACGGTTTTGCCTTTTTTTCCCCCGACGCTCGAGAGAGACGGGGCAGAGGAGAGAATTCTTTTTACCGGCGGATGGTGTCGAGTGTATATTTTTGCTTTAATCGTCGTCGAATTCGGAATCCGTATCCGTCTGAATAGCACGGAAAAGAAAACTTCCTCGCGTCACAATAACCGAGCCCTCGAACGCCCACAATCGAAATCAGCTTATTCCCCGAAGAGTAGCCCTTCGCACTCGAATCAAGAGCTCGCAAAGTTTGCATATCTCCATACGTATACGGAGCCCGGAAAAACGAGCACAAAAATGAGCCGCCGTATGGCAAAAGGATAGAGATGGAAAGTCCGGGTGCGAATTCAAACTTTCATCCCCGGCACTCGCGCGGGAGGAAAGTTCGCGCAAATGCGAATTGCGCGTCGGGCTGCGAAACTTTCAGAGGCGACAAAGTGCTGTCGTCGAGCTGCTCCGTACGCCGGAACGGTTTCAAGGACGGAAGCTCCGAACGGAGTAAATTGAGAGCGAGCGGCGCGAGAGAAGCGATTAATCGCGATGACTCTGTTTATTTATCCATAATTTTCTGGCAGGAAATCGAACGAATAGATGGGACATCGAGTGAAAGGCTATATACGTTTGATTAGCGATTGTAATTTCGCGCGAGCAACACGGCTATAAAAGAGGGAACGGATAGTACGCAGACATTCATAAATATAATGCAGACGGAAAGCTATTAGGAAAATTAGACTCCTGACGTGCATCACTTGAATCAGTAATGGAAGCTATTTCAGGTTATATATCAGAGGAATCGTCGAGCGCTCGCGCGGATCATTGAACTCGCGACTCGTGTATTTTTAGCGGCGCTGTAGTAAAAGCCGCGAGTATTTGTTCAAGGAAGTATAGCTGCAACTAATTATATTTATACCTGATGCATCTCGTTTAGAGGTGTATATTGTTTCAGCCATTGTAAAAATACACTGCACACTTTTAAAAGTATATATCCCTATACCTACAACAAAAGTGCATTTCTCTCTTGCGTCTACACTCTCCCTAAAATAGACAACCCCGACTAGCTCCTCTAGATAACTCTATTTTTCCCTGAAACTATACGATACCGGAACTGCACACTTTTCCGCCTGTACACACAGGCGCCCCGTATACGGATTCCATTAGCGGCCGAATTTTTCCGATCCAGCATCGGCGATACAGAAAAATCAGCGATCGAATCGAGTTTTCGCTTTGAATCCGGCGCCTGTGTGTGTGTGTGTGTGTGTGTGTGTGTGCGAGATCAAAGTCCCGACGACACAGAGTCACTTAAATCCTTTGGGTGCATGGGATATATAACGTCGCTCGTCGCGAGGCGAAGCCTGTCTTGTGTGTACACATACCCTCGCAAAGGGTGGAAGAGGTAAACTCGAGTAGGGTGGACAAGTTTGCGCCGATTAAAAAAGCACGGCTATTAAGCCTCTAGGCTCTATGGACGGGCTTTGCGTGGAGAGTTTATCTCCTTTGCGGGGGAGAATTTTCCGAGAAAGGGATTATCTGCAAAGCGTTGGGCCTTTGCGAGGGAGCTTGCGGTGGATTGGACGAAATCTTCGTTGATTTGAGAAAAATTTTGTTTACTCTCTTTTATAAATAAAAACTTTCGATTTGCGCGAGTAATATATACTGCTGAATTCCGCAACAGCACTTCGGCTACCCTCTCCGACACCTGGTCCGAGCGTAGCTCTGGGACAACAGCCCCCAGCGAAATCTCTCGCTTCTGAGCGCACCGACGCGCAACACCCGCTGCGGTACAGAACACGACGCACAGGTCACTACGCGCCGCGTGTATTATCGATTGTCTCGCGTGACCCTGTTTCTCCGGCCAACACTATCGCGACTTCCTGGTGTCCCTATAGGCTCCGCGTGTATAAACACCTTCCGCGACGTAATATCCTGGACAACAGGGCATATTTTGCTGGACCATTGTGTTACTCGCGCGCACGAGTTTGCACGAGAATCGTCCGCTGTATACAAGTGGGATGGGAACGCTTGCTTTAGAGAGATTAGCCCGCGAGTTTTGATATCCCGCGCTCTGGCTTGAATGCCGGATTTTGCGGGTATAATCTCTTGCGCTCGGGAAAATTTCGAGAGATAATCCGCCGCTATTTCCGAAAGGTATTTTCGTACGGAGAATGTTGTATCCTAGTTTGTTTGTTGAAGAGGGAAACATTTCCGTGAGTTGTAATGCGCTGGACATGTGGTCGGACATTTTTCCGCAAAGATGTGTACATTCTGTGCACGACGTAAGCATTCGATGCTCAGAATTTTTTATAAAACCGGAATCGCGCGATTTGAAATTCTAAAATAATGCATGGAATTTCATACGCCTGCGATATCGCATTTTTCCGCGCGGCATATTGAGCTCGCCTCGTTGAATTTAAAAAGGTCGACCTTAATTTCGAACCGCTCTCTCGTTATAGGAATCGATTTAATTCACTTTTAGCGTGGTTGAAATTCTAAAAATAACTGACCTTTTTCGAACTACATACCCTCTCATATTTTTGAAATCCACACCGCCATCATCTCAAAATCTCGACGTTCATTTTTCAAAATGAGAAAAAAGCAATTCCGATATTTATCCCCCCGACCTCAAATGTGTCAACATTTTTACGGACCGAATCGAAGGTGCCGCAACCAGGATTTATACGAGATTTTCCAATAACTTTTTCCTTCGCTTACACACACACACACACAGACGTACGCTTACACAAGGAATACACTCTATCAGCGATGTACCCGCCGCTGTTGCTGTAGGGTTACACGTATTGCAATTTTCCACTACAGCCCGAAGTGTGCAACAGCGGGGAATCCCCGAGGGAGAGAGCGGCGCAAGGGGGGAATCCCCCAGCTGTACACACGCTATACTGCGGACGAGGAGAATGTTGCTATTCCGCGACGGTATGTGCGCCATTGCGGCAGGAAGGAAGGAAGGAAGCGAGGACTACGCGACGAGTTAACAAACGTCCTCGCGCGGCACAACGCGCAGAGAGCCGGTATCGTGGCTTTAAGAAGCGTGTAATCGCTTTGAGATCCGTCCCTGGACAAGCGATGATTTAGGGGGTGTTGAGTCTTCGCGTGCAATGGAAAGTGCGAAAAACGTTTAATCGAATCTCGACGTGACTTTTCAGCGGCGAAAACTCGACTAGCTCCGCATTCCGTATTCCTATCCAAGAAGAGGCACCGACACGTTCATTCGCCCCGAAATGCAGTTAATCATCGTAATTCAACACCCTCACTGCCTCGTCTCTCGCAAACTCAGTTAAACGCTCGTCTTTAAGACTCGCCGCCTCGAGAGATAAAATACCGCATCGATTAAAGCGCGAGCTCACGCCACCTGAAAAAAAAAGAACAGCTTACCTCGAAAGTAAAAAGCAGCACAGCCCGCATAATAAATTAGCCCCTCGCGAGCGCGATATCAGCGCGCAGCTGGTGTGTATTAAAATTCCAGTGTCGCCAACAACCCGCGAAAAATAAAAGCACGTCGGGGAATAAGAAAAAAAAAATACAAGATAGAAGGAAGTCTTATCGGCGGCAATTTTCCACGCGCCATAGCGCGGAGCGAGAGCTAATTTCGCAGTCTCGAATCGCGGCGGCGGGCTGCCAGCCAGGCTAGGCGGAGGATGAGTTGTATAAGGAAAGAGCGGTACAGGAAAGAAGAAGACACGCGAATATAAGGGCAAGAGAGAGAGAGAGAGAGAGAGTCGATATTATTGAATGATTCAACGTGTCTGGCGCTCGCGCCAACGGTAGTAATGACCCTAAGGCCACGAGGGAATCCTCGATTCCGAGCACGTACGGATAGTCACGCGAGAGAGAGCGCCTTTCGTCGCACCAATGCCAATCGCTCGCCCTTGCAAATTCAATCGCTGCCGCCACTGTTGTGCGCGGTTTGTTGCATTGTGTGTTGTTCTCAATGGAAGCAATAAACTTTACGACACGCCTTATAATTCACCGCATACGAGCCTAATACCGAGTCGGCTTTTTCACTCACCCGCTTCAGCCACAAAGAAATAAATCTGATCGATCGCTTCGTTCTCTCGCCATCACTTCAACCGTCCGAGTGTCGTGTATACGTTTGGCTTCCCATCGCTATACTCCGACGTCTGGCGAATTTACGAGCCACTAAACTCGGATTACGTAACGAGCCGCTACACTATACTACCGCCTCGCGAATGAGGAAAAAGCTTCGCTATGTGGCGTATTTGAATAAAGCACGAAGGTTTCCGGGGTAACGAACCGCGAGAGAGCCTTCGATTCTCGCACCTACACACGCGCGCGCCCCTTTGTGCTCGCGATAGCCCGAGACTATTTTCTCTTTCTCTCCGGTGTTCTTTGAGTTTTTCATCGGGGAATGTGTGTATATGGATTTCTCCGGCACTGTGTGTTGTGTACACACGGCGGATCGGTCGATCGTGAAAAATAAGCGCTTGCGGAGCTTTTATCGTAGCGGGGGCGAGTTTAAAGAGCTTTGCAGATTCGGAGATGGAATTCGGAAGCGGGAGAGATTTGTCTTCCTCGGCGACGTTTCCTGCTGCTGAGATTTATGCGGGCTTTGCTGACGACAATGCCCGAAAAGCAATGACTCGAATGAAAATCGAGTTTGCTCTCGAATACTTGAAAAAATGAAACAACGCAGCTCGGCCGTGCAACTTTAGCACTCTCGTGCAATCTTGAGAAAGGCTGAAGTATGGAGGAGAGTCGGTGCTCCATTCCTGCGAGTAGAAGCGTATCCGGGACATTATCAGCGATCTTTCGCGGGTAGCGAAGCGTCGCGCGAGTCGCGACAATGCCCCGAGCGACGCCTCGGATTACGAATACAATGCAAGCGAGAAGTGGATACGTCTGTGTGTTTATGTGCGAGTATAGCCGGGTACACGGTGCTGGTTAACCGGAGAGTCGTTATTCCGAGCAATGCACCTGCGTGTTGGCTTCGCTTTCGATTGATATGACGTTTTGCAATCGATGCGAAAGAGACGCTTTTTATTCGCGATTTATACTGCGCGCGACATCGCGCCATTAAAACGGAAAGCGTTAATGGACTTTGTTGCTATTCTGTTTATATCGCGCGGTACAGCGCAAAATAAAAACATGCTTCCTATTTTCAATTACCGGGGAAGTGCTTTTAAATTTTAATCCCTCTACAACGAGCTCCACCTGCGGCCTCTCGAGCGCGATGTAAATAGAGCTTCGGTTTTACATTGCTCACACGTGCCCCGAGCTCGAGAGAAACTAAAAAAAATGGCCGGAGTGAAAAAAGATCGAGTTTTTCCGAATGCGCGGAGGTGTGTACTTTTGCAGACAATGCTGATTTCATTAGCCGTCGGTACGCATTAGTCGTTCGTAGAAAGAAATATCGTTAGTCAGGATTACAGCTTTTTTAGCTTGTATAGAAGTAATACTGGGTTACATGATATATTTTAAATATATCATGTAACCCAGTATTAAATAGTCCAAACTTCCCGCTCGCGTATAATCGCGCATGACGGAAAGCTCGAAACGCGCAAAGTAGGCGGAATTCACGGCTGGTACACGCAGAAACGAGCCGACGCACTTTGCGCTCCAGTAGAATCACAAAGAACTACAGCACCGAGAGTCTAGTTTTAACACACTTATGCATAAGCAGCCACATACACACACGCGATAGTCCGTGCGTTATCGGATTTTTGTTAATGAGGCTCGTCGCACCAGCAGAAACTTTCGCGACGCAGTTACATCAGCCAGAGTCTAAAAAGTGCACAATATTTTTAAAACGCTGCGAAGCAATTCCGCGTATCTGCGGGAAGATTAAATGGACGCGTTTAATTAAATGGCGCGGCGGAGCAAGAGCGCAGCTCTCTCTCTTTCGCGGTTTTAAAAATTTCACCTCTTTTTTTTTTTTCATTCGCGGGCGTATAAGAAAAGCGCTTTGATGTGCGACGATTAGCGCGCGGCGCCGCGATAGAGTTATCTCCTCGCCGGGGCCGAAAAAATGATTCACTTTGACGACGCGAGGTGACAGTAATTTGCACTTTGATTAAGCTCGAGGAGCTCTTTTATATACGAGGCAGTTGTATACATCGAATTGAGCCAATGAAATAGAGGAGAAAAGTCAATTCAATTTTCGCGAAAACTTCACGACGACGGCTAATCGAAAGCTCGGTTTACGTACAATCTCTCTTTCATTACATTTCCGGGGGAAATCATGGCTAAAGCCCAGGGCACTCGACTGCGCGTCTGAAAAATCGCGTTTCTTTTACTCTTATAATGACTATCTATATATATATACCTACACTCACGCACACAAGCGCACCGTGTACTCTCTGCCCTCCGCGTCTTTCAAGCTTCTTCTCTCGATCCCGACGGGAGCTTTGTTGCGATCGGAGCTGCCTCGCAGTAGGCTGGCGCTTTTTTCACCTTCTGCTCTAGTAGTCCAGCTGAAACACGAGTCATGCTGCTGTGCAGACTGTGTGTACCTACTGCTCCGCTCTCGCACGGATGAATTGACGCTCTAATTGGGACTATTCTCGAGGCAGCAGACGAGTCGCGCTACTGCTGCGACGGTTTTCATTTCGAAAGCGCTGAGGAGGCATTGTGCGACGCCCTCTCCGCGCTGCTGCTTTTTCATGTTTATAAACCGCGCTATGTTGCTGCTGATGATCGATTTTTCGCGCGCGAAGGGGTAGAGCTCGAAGCTTATTGGATTTTTCTTTTCAAATCGTATAGAAGCACATAGAACGTCGACGAGAGGCAGTAAAGCTGTAATAGCCATCTCGATTCTCGATCATTGTATAATCGCGGAATTTGCCTTTCAATAAGCCCGTAATACAGCCATTAAGCTCGCGCGTAACGAGCCAGGGACCTCGGAGAGTCGGCGCAATTCGCGCACTCGGGCGTAAAAAAGTTGGAGCGTCCGTCGCCGCGCAGCTCGGGTGGAAATTCAAGCGAAAAGTCATCAGTGCCCGGCTGCTACTGCTTCTTCTTCTTCTTTTTTCGTCCCGTTCGATTTTATGCTTTTCCGGGGGTTACTCCCAGTCTCGCGTTCGTCGTTACTTGATTGAGAGCTCGCGATGGTAATTTGTCGCATAAATAAATGCACGAGATCGATTTCTTTTTTCGTGGAAAAGTTCCGAATTTCGGATAATCTTCCAGCTGGAGGGAAAAGGGAATTTCGATTTTCCCGTAGAACGACTCTCGCAAAAAGCTAGAGAGAGAAATCGAGCGCGTGAGCCGCACGGTGGCTACTCAAAAGGGATTCGCCGGGGCTAACCTCGTGAATTATCGCTCGTTTTCTTTTCCTCCTTTTCCCCCTTCCTTCTTCTTCTTCTTCCTCGGCTTCCTTCATTTGAAGCTCGATCGAAGCTGCGCAGCGGAAACTATCCGCCGGAGGAGGCTTTATTAAAAAATGTTCTTCCAGCAGCTGCGCGGATCTCGTTGGAGGATATAATCTGTCTTTTAATTATCAGAGTTGCGCCAGTGCGATTATTCATAGCGCAGGATATCGGTGTACTGATTAAAAGGATGATTAAAAGCGTTACGTGATTTTTTTTTTCATCGCTCTCTCGCCATTAAGCTTGAAAAATGGGTATATTCAGCTCTCGAGTTTGCAAGCAAATATTTTTCCGTCTTCTATGTATTTTAGTCCTCTCTTGAGCATGTAACAATTCCAGCTTTGCGGTTTATCCTCTCGAAAAGTCGGCAATTAAAGTAGCGCCGCGTACGCATTCTGAGAAGAAAAGCTCGCACACGGCGAAATCTTTTTCCGCTTCTTAAGCAAAGCCGACTGTGACGCTAACTCGATCCGACCGTACACAAAGCCAAAAGAAACAACAACGACTCCGCGCTAGCTAGAGAGAGGGAGAGGAACTTTTTTACACCATAAATAAAAAGCTGCAGCAAGCTCGAACTCGATTCAAAGTAAATCTCGTTCATAATAGACAGTAGTGGTGGATTTGGGCCAAAGTCCGCCGACGTCTTCTCAAAGAGACACACAAAGTATCCAGTCCCGAATGAAGTAGTTTCCTGTGTGTCCCATCTATCTACTTTTTCCTCTGGCGAGTGAGAGAGAGAGAAGGAGAGAGAGAGAGAGAGACTTGCGTGTGTCAAAGATCAAAAGAGCTGCGAGAGGAATCTCGAGGAATTCATTTGCAGCAAAGCGAGTCGCCCGATCGCCGCTCGCTCTCGAGCTTTTAATGAAAAAATTCTCTGATGCGACACGAGAAGAATGCTCTACGCGCTCGCGTCTCTGACGAAAGAACTGCTCTGAGGTATGAATTTCACACGTGGCTGCTGCTGCTTTATACCGGTGAGGCATCATCGACTTCGAGAGAATTCGATGAATCCTCGAGGGTCTTCAAACGAAAATTTTTGCGAATCAAATATTCGAGGCGTTACGCGAGACGTAGAACGTGTAAAGCCAGGGCTGACCGAGAGAGGAGTAAAAAAATAGGTCGCGGCAGCCGAGGAAGCGAAAGAGGAGAAAATGAAAGAGCTCTGGGAAAAAATAATTCGAGCGTTGTGTTTACGAGCACACCTGCTATGCTGCTACGTCAAAAACTGAGTACGGGTCATGCAATTTCGCAAATTCCTCGCGATCCTTTCATCTATTTTTTTTTTTCTGACTACCCAAGCCTTTGACTTCTGTAGTAATGAACGCGAGGCAAGCGATTTGCTGTAACGCTTTGTTGTCGACGTTTTTACCTTGATGAATTTGTTGCAGGTACGACTGTTGCGTCGGAGAGCTTCTCGGAAAATACCGTGGAATTACTTCGAGTTGGAAAGCTGGCTTTGAGTAGCCGTAAAATTGAAGCACTGTAATTCGGAGTAATAATATTCTTCAGTTTAAACGATTCACGTAATCGCTAACAATTAAAATCGCGATAACGAGGTAACGTTCGAGATAAAATAGAAAAAAAGCCAAAATCCAACGATCGCGCGATAAGGCTAACCTCTCTCCTATACTCCCAGCGCTCGTTAGCTGATTTCACAGGCTTTTAGGTAAATCACAGCCTTCACCTGCCGCCGGCGCTGCAACTATACGCTATGCGCTAATAAAGCGAATCGAATTCCGAATTTAGGCCAGCGCGGTTATCGCGGCGCGCAGCAGCGTGTCAGTGACAAATCTCGCGACCTACTCTCCTCTCTGCAGCAGCAGCAGCCAACGTCGTTGTTCACGCTGACGCTTTGTTCGCTCTGTATCTCTCGCCTTCTCTTATCGTCCGCATTGTGAGAAGCAGAGGCACGGAGCTTCTTAATCAGCTATCGCAAGCTCGGCCCGTCTCTCTTTCGCTTTTGACAGCCCATTCGAGCGACGAGAACTATTGTGCCCGACTAGCTTTCTTCGTCGTCGTCACTGCTGCATCTGGCCGATCTTTTCCGCTCCGATTACGCGCTAATAAATGTCTTTGAATCTTTCGCATGGAAATTTCGAGGGCGGAGAGTTTTCGAAGCTTTTGTCGGCGCTAAGCTGCTGAGAGATTTGGATCTGCTTTGATACGTTCGTTAATGCTGTAATGGAGTAATTAGCGATTTCCGTGTCGAGCAGAGGCACATTCATTGGCGGGAGTTATTGTGATTTCCTCTTTGCATTAAATTTCGATCCGCAGGCAGCGAGAAAACTGCTCGTTATCTTCCAAATGGAGCCGAAACAATAATCTCACGCTCTCGAGCATAACCGCCGGCTCAACTACTCCCCATCTCGTAACATAAAAGTAACCGTTCTCTCCGCCTTATTCAAAGCTCTCGGTGGAAGAAAGCGCGGGTTGAAAAAAGAAACCCCGCGAAACTGGAATGGTCGGGCATTTACCTCCGTCGTAACATCGCCCGAAAACCGATAAAAGAATACAAGCAGCTGCAATTACGCGCATCAATTTTTATTGACCTCCGATTACACCACCGCTTACTTTCGCGGAAGTTATCGCAGCAGCCCACTCGAGTACCATCCAGTGCTGCGGATCATTCGAGACCGAGCGCTAACGAACCGAATGCGGCTATTTGTATCACTGATACCGAGCGATGCAGTACGGAGGAACTCGCTCTCTTGCGAAATAGCCGGATTATTTATGCTCGATCGCTCGGAAGATTCGTCTTGTTCTGACGGCTGCTGCTGCAGCCGAGAGCGTCACCGGAAGCACGGACAAAGAGAAAAAGGTGAAATAAGTGGAGAACGGATTCGCTCGCTCTCTTATCGGGCCGAACTTCCGTCTCGCTGTCGTCTCTCCTCTAAGACCATTAGAATCGGATCACGTCCCGCGACGTTTTATCTTGGACTTTTTAGCCGGAGAGAGAAATCGCTTAGTTCTGCTGCCGAGAGAGTTCGTTAACGGCTTAGATATTTCACCTGGACTTCCTTGTTGTGAGATCCCAAGCGCTATGCGGACTTTTTTTTAATCGCCCTTTCGTGGCTGAATTTGCAGATGCCCGAGCGTAATTCTCGCCCGAAGCTCGTTAAGCTATGCAGTTCGTTTTCTGCTTCTGCTGCTGCGAAAATCGTTAATTGAATGAATAAATACTTTGGGGAAACGTTGAAAATCGCGCTACTCGAAGAAATTCAAGCTCCGAGCGTTTCTTGTATCCAGTTTCATCGCTGCTTCGAGATATTTACCGATTTCTCCGAGAACGAGAGAGAGTAAAAGCTCGCGGAGGCTGCATGTGGGTCGAAAAACGCTCCGCAATAGAAACGGACGGTTTATATCCGACAGTTAAAGAGCTGGCTTGCACCCGATGGAAAATAATGTGGATTTCTCGCTCTTTAATAGCAATGCTCTTTCATTCGTACACTCTACTCCGTAGTTATAGTTTCAGCGATAATTCTAAACAGAAACGCAGTGAAACCGAACGGCTATAGTTCGATTCACGCAAAAGCATCGAACGGCAAATTAATTAGCAGCTACTGGTTCGACCCAATTTCGAGCTGCTAATTCCAATTTTGCGCTGATTATAACTCGAATTCCCCGAGCTTCATCAGCCAGCGCGCCGCGAGCGAATTGAATCTCTCCGCGAAGCAAACATCGTGTTCCATAAATAGCTATCGAATAACTCCAGAAAAAACTGTAGACCCCGAGCAAACAGCATGAAAATTTACACAACGCAGGAGCCAAACACGCGGAGAACCGGACAAAAACCGAAGAGACAGAGAGAGAGAGAGAGAGAGAGAGAGAGAGAGAGAGAGAGAGAGAGAGAGAGAGAGAGAGAGAGAGAGAGAGAGAGAGAGAGAGAGAGAGAGAGAGAGAGATTGACGCAGACGAGGAACAAAACGACGACGGGAGAGAGAGAGAGAAAAGCCAACGATTGTTTCCACGGCACTACTGGCAGACTAAGCGCGTAGAGACCCGCCGGCAATCGAAGCCGCTTAGCGGCGCCGGTAATCCGGCCTGCCGAACAACTGTCGCATTGTCTTGCGTACATCGGCCGCAAGCGCGAGACGTACACGAGTCTGTCTGGCCACACAAGGGCTCTCTCTACTGCAGCGCGACGATCAGCTGCCGCGCGGCGCGTGTCGACTCGTTTCGGTCTCTGCCAGCAGCGAGCTTTTCATCGAAAGAGGAGCAGCAGCAGCGATTCACCGGCTGGTTTCACTACACGAACTTAACTCTGCTGGGGATTCGATCAGCTGTTCATTTGGACTCGACGGGATTGCGAGAGCAGTATTTGCGGCTTTGCCCGAGTAGAGAGCTGTATTTGTGCTGCTGTGTTGATTGGAAAACGCGGCGCGGGCAATTATACGGTAAACGAAATTCCAGCTTTATGAGCCTCTTAAATAAGAATTATTCCTCGAAAGCTCTGACCTAATTCTTTCAAAATTGCAAGCTCGACGTCTTGGAAAAATTTCTCGCCACCTACTTTCGTCAAACGAAATTACCCTTGCTTCGTTGCCTCGTAATTCTCATAATGCACTTGTAAAAGCTTCTCCGTCCATATTACGGCTCTCTCTCTCTCTCTCTTTTTCTCTAGCGCAGTTTTACGCCCGTCGTTGTATAAAGTACACGGCGACGTCTGAAGTATGATGCAACGTATTCGCAGCAAACATACCGCGGGGAAATAATTTTACACCACCGCCGGCTCGGTGTATCTAAGGTACACACTGCGGTGACCTATCCGGCCCTTAAGCGTGCGGAGATAAAAGTGTAGTGGACCGTTAAAGCTTGATGCGCCGTCAGCGCTGCACTTTATAAACACCTTATAATTAAGGAGCCATAAAGCTACGAGCTTCGAGTTTCACGATTAAAAGCTCACTTTGCCAAAAGTAGCCGTATAGCTGTATTCGGCTAGTCGCGTAACAACAACGATCACCGCTGGTGTATAATCGCGTTTCGGCAGCGCCAAAACGCATTCAAATAGATTAGATCAAAATCCGCGTATCCTCTCATTAACGGCGACGCAATCAGATGCTGTCAAACAGTAACCGCGTAATCCTCGAGACCGCCGTTAATCATCATGAAAATCGACTCGCCGAGCACAGCGCGTTATATCCATAATCCATCTCTCCGCAAGCACACGTACACGCAGCCCTAAAAACTATTCCCAGCACGGCGCAATTTTCCTCGAATCATCCACCTCAGCGACGAAGCACTTACGATGTTTATACGTCTACAAAACGGTTTGTCCTCTTTTCGACTAAGCGTCTCGCGAGCATTTTCCCGAGGAACAAAAGCTCGGCGCATTATACCGCGTAGATCCAAGAAGTCCGATTCAACGAGGGAGAGAGAGCTTGCAGTTCGCGGACGGGTCTACTTTGTTCGGGAGCGCATTACGGCCACTCGAGTATAGCGAGCGAGCGTTTGCGTATTTCATCCACTTTTCCAGCTTCGCGCGAGCAAACTTTCCGGAGCTTGTCTTTCTCGCGTGTGTTGCTAACCCTTTGCGTTCGTATGTGTGCGTTTTTATCTAGCGCGCGCTAGTTATGCCGGCACTTGGTCTAATTGCGCCACGTGCTATGCGCATTTATTTGGCTTGGGTTTCCTCTTTTTTTTTTTGCTGCGCCGCCGCGGTTTTAATGATCGTAATGACGTGCTGAATGCGCCGAGGTATCATTTTTGCGAGTGCTTCTTTCGGACGTGGACTATACTCTCGGTGCGTTTTAGGCTTGGAAATGGGACGGCTGTACCGTAATCATCGTCATTTGCCGAGATGCAGTGTGTATTTAATGAAGACATGATTAAATTAATATAAAATTACATCCCATCAGAATTTCGAAAAAGTATTCGAAAACAGCGAAGCACGTATCTCCTAGCAAAATAAATCCTGTTTATTTTTTGCCCCAACCGGTTTATTCCTCTCTCGTCCTATCCCCGGCGCTCTTTTTTCATTCGTCCTCGCCTTTTCTTTCGCTTAGCCAGCGAAAAGCTCCTCCTTCGATCACGGACCGGCCGGACCGCTATTTTCACACGGTGCATTTAACCCTGTGTGTACGTGTATTCTCTACGTACATAGCCAGCAGACCACGAGCATAATCGCGTCCGAACGAGCGAATAAAAGTTTACGCGAGAGAACGCACCGATCGAAGGTATACGTATATCGCCAAGGAAAGTACCGAGAGGGCCCTTAAAAAGTTAGAGGAGGGAGAGGGAGCTTGCAAGCTTGTAGCCGAGTTGTTGCTCTCTTTCAGCGCGTTGACTTTGGAGAGAGTGCTCTTGACTCGTGTAAATTGTTTACGCGATGGTTATACGTCGAATTGATAAAATTAATGTTTTTACGGGAATCTGCAGTAATTAACGAGTATACGAAACTTTAAATTCCCGCTCCAGCGACGAAAGCGTCTACATTTAGGGAAATAAAGCGCGGGATCGTTACGCCCTCAGACGTATACATCGGCGGCGCAGTAAATCAGATGCCCGCGAGAGACTGTCGAACAAAAGAAGCTCATACACAAGCGCGAGCGGAATAACAATCTTAATTGCAGCCCGGCCCGAGATTCCGAATACACAATCAAAACTTATAATAGCTTCTGAAATTCATTTCCCCCTGCATACAGTCGCACAGCTAGCCCGTGGCAACACAAGGCGGCGGCTTTAAGCGTTCATTAATTAAAAGGGCCACTGCAGCAGCCGATGCACAATGCGAGCGCGAATAACTCCCAGCTCGACTGCGTTATACACCGTCGTGTCGCGTAAATAAAAGGATAGACCGAGCGAAAGATAAATAGCGGCTCCGAAGACAATCGGTAAAAGTGCCCAATGAGCCGAAAGCATTTCTGGAACTCGATGCTAGCTGCAGCAGATCCTTGTTTGTCTCGTGGAATCCAAGCGCTGCTATAGGACACTCTCTATGCGAGTTATATTGCGCGCACAGATTATACGCGATGCAAGTCACGCGAAGCAAAGCGATTAAAGCGCGCTCTTTGAGGCTCGATGATGCGCGAAGCCCACGATATCGAAAGTTCTTGCGAGCGCGCGCGCCCGGTAGTGTTTAATACACTATACAGCGATCGCCTGCTGGGCTTGTCAGGCCATCGTGAATTAGCCCGAGTCGACGAGCGGAAAGATACGATCGGGCGCGCGCGTCGTTTGTCAAACGCAGGCGAAATTAATTCGGCTGTATATATTGTTATTTACTGATGTATTGTAACCTTTTTTTTTCAAAATAACACATCCTCAGCCACACCCCATAAGTAAATCAGATCAGAGGCTGCGTGTAACGCACACGCGAGCTGCATCTCGAAAGTCGCGTCCAACTCCATTAAACTACAGCGCCGTGAGGATCATCGGGCCCCCGACACATCGAGAGTGCGTAATTAAATCTCGTAATTGGGATCAGAGCCGGGACCCAGGAGCGATTACGCCCCGAGAGGTTCCTCGACTGCGCGCCGCAGCAGTAGCCTACTACGTGTCTCAAACGGACGAGGATGTGCACTTAAGCCCTCTCTCGGATGTGCGTGTGTATACGCGTCAGTGGACGCGCGCGCGAGAGAGAGAGAGAGAGAGAGAGAGAGAGAGAGAGAGAGAGAGAGAG
>QLSS01000003.1:3107370-3117790 GCA_024372645.1 Trichomalopsis sarcophagae
AGAGAGAGAGAGAGAGAGAGAGAGAGAGAGAGAGAGAGAGAGAGAGAATTGTATCTATCTAAAGTGCAGTTGACGTCTTGGGACGACTCGGTGTCTCTCAGTGCGAGAGCGACAGTTGGATGGCGCTTGAATTAGGCCAAAGTGGAATTGATATGTGTGTGTATGTGCTCTAGTGCGATATCGGAAGTGAGTATGGATACTTTGATTTTTTGAAAGTGTGCGAGATGCTTTCGTGCTTGCGAGCTTTCGGCTTATTTCAAATATTAAGCACATCGTACTCGCGGTAACTACTTGAAGGATAGTTTGAGATGCAGATTAGGTGCCCGGGCTTGGTGTCGTGTTACGTCACGTCACTTATCAGGAGTTTCCCGAGTTTAATCCGTGCGACTCGATTAAATCTGATTATTCAAGCCGGTATGCGACTGTACGTTGTTTATCGAGCGAAAAAGTATCTTTTACAACTAATCAAGCCTCCGAGACTGAATCAGCCGGATTGAAATTCGTCGAGAGAGAGAGAGAGAGAGACAAACGAACGGACAGAGTCCCCGAGATGCGGATAAAATTACGAGATCGAAATCTAGATGCTCGAAACGACGCCCGGGAAAGCCTGAGACTCTCCCTGAGGAATTGCCAGATCCGAGCTTCTGATAAATTCCCTATTTGCAGAATAATTGCCGAGATTACATTTGACAGCTGACAGGTCGAATGGTTATATTAGCCTTTCCTCTTGAGCATTTAATTCGAATCTCCAGCGAATACCCGAGCAGTCTCTCACGATCGACGACGATTCGCGGACGCTCGAAAAAATTCATAAACAAAATCAATCTCCCCCGAGTGATTACCGATCCAAGCAAAACACCTGTCGAGAGAGGCGCGATATTAAATTTCTATACTCGCGGACGTAACTCGGTTAGCGCGCCGATATTGAATCACGTCCATCATTGTCGAGCCTTATAAATCTTTTAATTAAATTCAAAAAGGACGAGAGCGAGAGGAGAGAAAAAATGGGAGGAAGCGAGCAGCAGCGCCGTAATCCGAGGGCACGGCGTGAGCTGGAATCGAATGAAGCGCCGCTAAAAAAAAGCACCGCAGCTGCGCAGGATGGGATTCCGATGAGAGATAAGGTCGTGCGGACGTCTGGATATCCTGTACACACGGGTGTTTAACCAAGGTCAGCCAACCTAAGCTCTGCGATCGACGCGTATAGATGTGTGTACAGAGGGATATTTAAATTTAATAATTCGCTAACGAGCTTGCCGGGAAACTCGTGCCGAGGAGAGGGATGGATTAAAGAATCTTCTTGAAAAGGCCGCGGGGTGGTGATTGATCGTAATTTCAAAGACTGTATAATATAATCCCGGCGACGGGTTGAAGAGATTTCGGAGGATTAATTCTATGCAGCTGTGATCAATCAAATTCTCCTGAGGAGAGCGGATGCGCCGCTTCTTTTATACGTTTCCTTCGCGCCCTCCTGGCAGGACGGAAATTTGTTAGCCCAGAGAGTGGATTACACTCGACTTTAATTGCGAAGTATCCGGAAACTCGAAAAGCGCGACCTCTTGTATTATAGTTCCCGGTATCCTTACACATCGCAACAACACGCTAACGCATTCATCGCCGACTCGGCGAAACGTCCACGTTGCAAAGTCAAATATTAGCTCTCGGCTCTCGCGCTCGGAAACGTGAAATATTCAAAAATAAAGCTGCCTCTGGATTAGTCACTCGTTTTCCGCGCGCATAAAAACACGCGTACATAATATATACCACACAGGGGAGTAGCAGCTCTTCTCCTCGAATTACAATCACAAAGGCTGCACCTCTACTGCGGAGAACGACGTCGTTGCGGCCGCATCAAGAGATCTCTCGAAAACAACGAGCAGCTCTGACATCATCGCAGCGCGTACGTGCTCTCTTCGCTCCGAAGACTTAGGTATAAGCACACAAGCTTGGCATCGAAAAATCCCGGAGAATAAAGGGGAAAGAAAAGGCAGTCCCGAATAATAAATTCGTTACACCATGGCACTTGACGTTCGCGCAAAAGAGCCGGCTTCCGGAATTCCAGGGGATTCGAATCGAAGCCGACAAGCGGAGCCAGGAAGCTTCCAATATAGAACGCGGAATATACGATGGCCTCGATCTCTAACGTACGAGTGTATGTGTGTATAACGACGAGGAAAATCTCTCGAGAAAATTGAAGAGCTAACGGGCGAGCGGGGCTTGACGCGTTTTCAGCTGGGGCGAGAATTTATACATCGCCGCTGCCGAGGTGTGAGATATTTGCGCGAGATTTCTATCTGACACGCAATATTGCGGGAATCCTTGTTTTTTTTTCACACCGGCGATGAGGAGCTTTTTATGGGCGACCTGATTTTCGTCGTGTGCTGCGGCTGGCTGACGTAAACAGATTTTTCCAAGCTGGGTTTGTGTATACATTGAGAATATGAGGACTTACGCTACCGGGGATGAGACGGGCAGTGGGAGCATTTCAGTAACTTACCTGAAACAGGAAAAGAAATATTTATTAGACGCGTATACAACGTTAAAGTTAATAAGTATAGAATAATTTCGTCTGGCAGAAGTAGCGCAACGCGACACTTTGAATAATCGCTCGGAGCCTATAGGCTAATTTAACGGTGTCACTGACTTCACCGAGCGAGAGATCACCGGTGTCTAAGCTCGACGGCCGTGTAGCGCTTCTAATTGTTTGCTCGGCTTGACTGTTTATGTACGTGTATACGAGGCAGCTTGTGACCTCCTCGTAACCCGATACTACCCGGTTGTCCGGTGCTGTTGCTACTGACGTACACGACTGCGGCTATGAAATTAAGGCTTGAATCGTGCTTCACGGATCATTGGGCAACGTAGGTGTACCTCGAGGGAGTCGATCTAAAGGTACAGCTTTTGAATTTCGATCGAGTATATACAAAAATCATACACACACGTCATAAACTGACCCACATTCCGCAGAGCGATTATCTCTTGCCACACGTAAAAAATTACACGCCAACAGCACTGTGGTGGAAATTGAAGCTCGCATATACACCCGCGAAGAAAATACCGCCGGGGGAATCATCAGCGCCACGCAACGCTGGAATCCGAGAGCCATAACGAACAATCAGCTCGGTGATTGCGTCAAGCAGCAGCAGCAGCAGCCGCGCAATAACGCTACTGCGCCGGATCATTAAGCCCCGGCGAAATTGACCTTAAACGCGGAAAATCAGAACTACTATGCCTCTCGTAGAACACTGATCGCGTGGGCATGTAATTCCAGGGCTCGCGAGTAAATCATCAGTCGCGCGCGAGGCAAACAAAACGCGCCGCTTCGGAATCGCGATTATGACGAGGCTGAGTGTGTGGATAAAACGAGAGAGAGAGAGAGAGAGTGTGTGTGACGAGGAATTGCGGGGGCGTTTGACGGCTGGTCAAGCGAGATTAATCAATAAATAAATTGATACAGCGAGGCGGAATTACGACTCTATAATAATTTAGAGTAAATTTATGCGAGCGTCGAGCTAAAATCTATCGCTCTCTCGCTAGCTGCATTCTCCCGATCGATGAATATATGCGAAACGACTGAATTATCCGCGTTCGAACTAGTTTCAGATAGAGATAGACTCGGTAATTGAAAGAACCTCGATGGCCAATCGAGAACTCGTCAATCTCCATGTGACTGTCCGCGCTCAAGACCAAAGGACAACGGGTAAAAGAGCATTCCATAGACAGACTGATGTAAACGCACGTTACATTACGCAACCCGATACACGGTATGTCCACTGCAGAGGAGAGGGAAACGCACATAGATACAGAGTACACGTGCGAGAGGAGGGAGGGAGGGACTGCCTATTGACCGGTGACCCAGTCACGCTTACGCATTATAGCCGCTGCCGCCGCTGCTGCTGCGCGGTCTCGTGGTATCAGAGGGCAAACACGCGGCGAGCATAGATGACTGATTGCAGTCAAGTGACGGCGGTGGCGGGCGCATCGAGTGCGCCGTTCGATCCCTCGAATTCGGTCACTGGATTCGCGCTGCCTCGCTGTACAATATCTCTGCTCGCGCGACTTTATCGCCCGTGAACGACTCGTTATTCTCTTCTCTTTAATACTGCAATTCTTTGTTTGAAAATAAAAGAGCGACGCTGCAAGTTTATAAAAACATAAAGGAAAGCGTGACTCTGTAGACGCACAACGAGCCGCAACATTTCGACTCGGCGCTTTTTTCCGTTTCCGCGCGGCTCGGAATGGATTCGAATGCTAAAATTCGCGGCTGGAATCGGATAGCGCTTTGATAAATTCGTTTGTTGCTATCTGCGGTTACACGTTATGCACACCGACGAGAGGCTCGAGTGCAGTATACAATGGCTTTTTCCGAGCGTTATTCGAAAAAAAAAAACTAAAAAAACTGAAACCCTTCGCGCGTAACGTAGCGACGACAAAGAGAGCATCGACCTCTTCGTGTGACCTTTTCTCTCTTCCTCTGAATGTGATTCCCCTGTGTGTAGAGGATACCTCAATTAACGGAGAAAAATCGAGCGAGTGTACATCTAGCTGGGACGACGATTCGTCATTATTACACGTCTTCCGCGAGGGAAAAAAATTCTTCGCGCAATATGTACACGTGGCACTTTTTCACAGGGAGAGAGAGAGAGAGAGCTCGAGTAGCTGCTGCAGATATCCAGACATTTTTCCTGATCCGACGGGGCAGTAAATTCGCGAGACGCGGCCTGGGGACCGATCAATCATTAACGGGACGTGCTGCTATACTACTGCTATATAGAGAAGATAGATACTCGCGCGCGGCTGTACAGGTGTGTGTATATATATATTTCACACCAGGACGACAAATTAGCGTCAAGACACGGGCGTATACGTCGAAGTTTCTAATGCCCGGCTCTAAACTTGTCTCGGCGAGCGCGAGCGGCTGAAACATTGATAAACACGCTACTGCAGCACATTCGAGAGAGCCGAAGGAGCTGTATGTCTTGTTTTATGGGCTAAGTTAGTTTTCTTGTACGATGATTATTTAATACCGAGAGTTTTCTTTCCCTCGCGCTCACGCATATGGATATTACTTTAATCGGATAATAGATTAATACCTGATGAAAAATAAATTTAGAAATAATAATAGATGAGTGAACGAAGTAGCGTTAGCTGCAGCAGTTATAACAAACGTGGCCCAAGCAGCGAGCTCAGCCCGGTTGCTTTGTCAAAGCTGGTACACCGCTATATCAGGACTGTGCGCGCGAATAGCGATGGAGGGAGATAAAAAAGCGCCAATACGCCACCTATCGTAGCTAGCTGGAGACTGAGGGAGAGGGAAAGGCCAACGAATCTGGAAGAACTTCTCGATCGAGCCAGTCCATCTCGCCGACGCACATAAAATCAGCTCGCGGCAAACAAACCGCCAGCGAGAAAAATAATCAATCCCCGCCTGCTTTAATCATCGCGGGCATCTTCTATACACACGCGTGCGCGAATAACAGTCCAATAAACCACGTCGCGACGATCATACTCTCTCGTATAAGAGCGCGTCGAGCGCGCTATTCCAGTCCCGGAATAATCTCCTCGTAATAAAACTCGCGAATCCCGTTCCCGCGCGCGCTGCGCCCAACTATTATACGGCCCCGAGATTCTCGGCTCGGCGCTGTTCCTTAACGATGATAAGTTATCGCGCGTCATCAGCTCGAAATTAACTCGGGAGAGAGAGAGAGAGAGAGAGAGAGAGAAGTCGTCCTACCGACGCGGAGAATCTTTCGGAGTTTGAGAGATGGCCGGTTTCGGACGCGCTTGCACTTTGCATATTGTTCGGACTCACGCGAGTAGAGACTCACCTACGTCTGCGGATTGGCGAGCTGGGATATATGTGTGTACGTAATGGCGCACATCCACGGCCGCGCGGCTGTAGGTTCATCGACCCTAATTGCAGCGTCGACGAGCGATTGGTTAAAAGGCCATGTGATAGATGGGCGAGCTCTCTTTGCGAGTGCATTACCCGCGGCCCGGTAGGCGAGGTGTGTTTGCACCCCGACGTGTGTTATGCGCATACAGCGATGTATATATCTACTCTTTAAAATCGATGTGTGTTAGCGAAGTTGTACATTCTAATCGGTAGCTCTCATTATAACAAATCGGTACGACACACTCCGTCAGCCAATCCGATCGGAGCGATATATGGAAAACGGGAGGCGAGTCGGCGCTGTTTACCCGCGAAATGAAGCACCATCGAATTTGCCCATCCCGGAACTAGTATTAGGCTGCTCGCAATATCATCGAATAAAGCTCTCTCTCTCTCTCTCTACTCCATCGAGTGCAGCAGCGAAGCGCGACAGCGCAGCAGCCAAATCGCCGTAATAAGCTCGACCGAGCGCGATTTGAAATTCGCGCCCGTCGACCTTGAAAGCTCTCCGCCGCAGCGAGATTGAACGGAAATTGCCGGTCGTATCCATCAAGTAACGAGATCCCGACGTTATCGTATTATGTACCCGCCGCCGCCGATGATGCATCGCGCGCGAGTGCATCTCCCAAACGTTCTTTTTTCTCTTTCTCTTTTCGCTTCGAAGATGAGCTTTCATCGAATTACTGCGCTTAACCGATGTCACATTGGGCAATGATCGTAACGGACGCACGTAAGTGCGAAATTGATCCGTCTGAAGGACGCCTCGCTACTGCTGCGATGATTTTATCGCGATTTTATTGGCCCTGATTGGCTCGATCATTGCTCCAATTTGTTCACACCTTTCACTTCTCTCTCCCCCCCCCCTCTCTCTCTCTCTCTCTTTCTCTCTATCACTGGCGTGTACATCATCGAGATCTATGACGGCGGCGGCGCGATTTTTACGATGAAAGCGAACATTATCCCAGAGGCAGTGGGGCTAATGAAGCGAAACACTTTGCGGTCCCGAGCGAGTAGTAGCGAGCGAGTCAAGATATACGAGCTGCAGGGAGCGAGGTCAGTTGCCGCGCGGGACGGACAACACAAAACTCCAGAGCCAAACGAGCTCGACAACTTTAATCCCGGAAGCTGTTGGCCCGGCGACGCGCTTTAAGTCAGTCTCTTAAGCCGAGGCTTTTGCTCCTGCAGCGGTGTAGCTCTGCTCCCTTGCGTCACGTCCGAAAGTCATTTCTCACTGTGTGTGTGTGTGTTTAAGTTTGCGTTTTTTTTTTCATATCGCGTGCATTTGAATCGGCGCCGAGGGAACCCGATAATGGATCAAATGTAATCTTGCACCTGCGCACAGATGCGCGATGGTCGCTGATGCCGTTATTGTTTATTCGAAAATGCATGCAATAGATACGCGGGAAATATTTATCAGCGAGTATTGGCCGGAAAATCGTTAAACCAGTTCGCGCTATACTATCGACTTTATATTCGAGGCCGTAAAAACTTATCGCTCCGTGCACATAACGAACGATATTTCACGAAAGAGCAGATCGCTCTCGATGTATGGATTGACGGTTCCGCCGAGAACTAGTTTTCATTTTGATCTCCGCTAAACTAGAATCACTCGAGCAATTAGGCGTGCGTCGAGCTTGTAGCTTTATTGGACATCCAGTTTCAAATTTTTCAATCCAAAGCTTCGCAGACGGTACTCCAGTGCAGATTGAAATCGAAATGATAGCAATCCGGTCAAGCTTCAAAATATCCAAAAAGGACGACATCCCACACGGTCATCTTTCCCAGCGTCCAACACCTGTCCCATCTCCCTTTAATCTCGATCATCACGGCTGAGCAGATTGAAACGGGACACCTTGTATACCGAGTCGCCGCGCGTGCGCCGCTTATGTGTGTGTGTGTGTGTGCGAGGGAAGTGGTACTGGACGTGGGTGTTCGGGTCATGGCTGCTAGCGAGCGAGCGCGTGCTTTCTCAATTGTGCGCGCGAATTGTAGGAAATATGACGAATATAAACACGCGCGTTGTTTTTTGTATGATCTATGTGTCATCGGCGTTATTTTCTTCGTCGTGTCTATCTATTTTCGAAGCTAGATCAATTAAATTTTCAATCAACGCGCACACGCCCATACGCGCGTATACACGAGCTGTATGCCACCCCCGTCTTTTTTCTCGTGTAAAAACACCGGAGCGAGACGACGCAAACCGCAGACGTATAGGCGCAGGTATAGACAGAGCCTCGGGGTTAAAAGGTAAACGGAGCGGCATAAGCGCGCGCTCGCGCCCCGGAAATTACCAATCAATTAACCCGACAAATTGCGACTCGACGAGCGCCGCGAGCTACACGCACACGCACGTGTGTATCCGTGTTTCGTATACAGGGCCGTAGATGTTGTAGCGACGACGAAGCAGCGCCGACGCATATTGACCGACGTCACAATGGACCGAGCCACCAGCTATACCCCCGAAATTCCAACGCGGCGAGATGGGGCAGGACGAGTCGACTACGCTCGCGCTGCACCTGTGCTTGCCTTTCGCGGTGGTGAGGCGCTTTTCGGGCAGGACTGTTAAGTTTTTCTTTGTAACGAATGTTCGAACGATCTGTACCGATGCACGTGTAAATATGAGCAGTGGGATGACTTTGCCTTTTTCATACTCGGCGTCAATATTGAATCGAAGACTGTTTGTTTTTGCGTTAGGTTGTGCTCGTTCGCAAAGTTTACTCCGAAGCGAGAGATTTCCCAGTTTTCATTTCCACGCGCACATAGAACTCGCCCAGCGATAAATCGCTCTCTAGCATAGTGTACCATTACTCACGCAATCAAGCGGCTCACCTAAAAATCCCAAACTTTATAACGCACTTCAAACGAATCAGCTCTACTCGCCCACAGCCTTATATATCGCCACTATAACTAACGTCCCGTATAATCATTAACATAAAAAGTACATCTCCTACGACGAGCATAGCGAATCGGCCTCGACTCGCGATAAAGCTCGCTGTTTATGTCTTACTACGCGCACACAGCCGATTAAAAGTTTATTCAAACCGCCGCGATCTATAATTAAGTCTCAAGTTCAACGCTCGAGATCGCGTAGGTTTCGCCGGAAAAGGGGAATCCGCGGATTTTCGTAGGCGTGACAGCTGCCGACGGAGACTTAATGGACGTGTGTATACAGCCGAGTGCAGAGAGAAAAATCCCACCGATGCTCTTTTGCTTATGCATAAGGAATGAACATAGCCGATGGAAAAATTCTGTATTCTCTACATCGAATCATCGAGGATGAGACGCACAACCTTGTTACAATTACGACATTCGACCATGTGCATCGGAAGCGACAGTATATCCCGAATAGATTAGCCGAGAAGCAGCCGTTCCCCCGCGCGTCGCCGTTTTTACGATAACGAGAGTTCGGCCAAGTAAGTAGACGACGAAGCGGCCAAGTTTACGAGCGCATCGCGAGCGAGTTGAGAGCCGTGTGCCGCGCGGAATGCCGGCTTCTCGGCGGTGCGGTCGGACGTTAAATTTCCGGAAATCACTTTCGGGGAGAGAAGTTGCTCGCGCTGCATCTCTCCCTAACCCTCCTAAATGTGTGCGTGTACCGTGCTATGCCCCAGCCGATTTATCGTTTGTGTTAAGGGTATGCCGAACGAGGAAAATTTTGTTGTTGCTGATCGCAGCTTTCGGTCGGCTTGATGGGATTGTACACCGTAGTAGTTTGCTTGTTTCGACGATTCAGATGGATCGTAGTTCGGATTCTTCTTCGAGAGTTGGAATACGCGCGAGTAGATTAAGGGCAGAGTCGAGTCAGACCCGAATATTCTGCGGTGCTAACTGAATTATCAGTATAAGACAGGCAAGAATTCCACCGAAGCTTCGCGAGAGATAAGACGAGAACGTACGCTGAAATCCCAAACTTATCTCCCTCGTGCTCCACATTTCTCTCGCGAAAAAACAGCCGAGTAGCTAGAGGATTCCAGCACTCTATGTCGCTTATAGGTGACGGAGCTTAGCTCGACGGCGCGTTATAAAAATTCACGCCGACTAAATTGGATGATTTCGCGGAAAGCACGGACGACGCGCCAAAGATACTCAGCCCTGACGGAGGCAGCGTATTTTCTTCAAAACAGCGAGAAGAAGGAAAGCTTGTCGTGACTCTTCGGAGAATCGATTCCGCTGTATGCATAATGCAGCGCGCGGTGATAGATGTGTAACGTCGGAGCTTTATGCGGGTGGATTTTAATAGCGACGAGGGTGTGAAAGGAACGCATGAAGTTCGCTTTTTGGAGATAATGAGCTGCGTAAAATTTTACTTCGCGATATGAGCTGCTTATATGTGCGCTATACGGCTAATTAAATGTAAAATTCGTCGTAAGCACTCGAGAGCTTTAGTTGTATATATAAAATGGCTATTACAGCTTAATTAGTTAGAGAGAAGTTTTAAAGCCTCATTTTCATATTAATCAAACTGTTTTACGGTTTTAAACTCTCTCTCTCTCTCTCTCTCTCTCTCTCTCTCTCTCTCTCTCTCTC
>QLSS01000003.1:3123035-3153511 GCA_024372645.1 Trichomalopsis sarcophagae
ACTTTTTTTTCTCTTCTCCTCGTCGTCGTCTCGCGATTCATCGTCTCTGCCTCGTCGGGATAAGTAGCTGCGTGACGCCGCGGAGCGACTGCAGTACAGCTGCGTGTGTGGCGTCGAAAGTTCGTGAAGCGGGTAGGCGCGAATAAGTTTCGCTTGGGTAAACGCGCCCGCCGTGGCCAAGCTCGTGAGAGATGGAGTAGGGTGAAAGTGGGTTTGAAGAAAGAATTATTAAAGGAGACGTCGATGCTTCGATGTGATTTTTTATCGATGGGCCCAAGTTTTCGAGAGGGGTTAAAGGTGTAAGCGAGAAGGACGCTCTAGAAGCGACACGCGCACACGCATACAGCCGATTAAGGGTTTACACCCATTTGGAAAGCGTCCTTGACTTAATAACTTCGACCTAGGGACCGATCGTAAATTTGATGCACTTACCCGTCTCCGTGACGGGTCCGGACAATACACGCAAGAAATACAATGCTAATGAGGTGGGCTCTGTAACAGAGATGCCGGTGCAGCGCAGTACCTGGATACGAGATGCGGTCGGGTATATACAACCAGGTATTATTGGCACTGAGCACTGCCGGGACACGTGGCTGATGCCGCACTGCTACCTGGCAGGGTGAAAATTGGAGTTATGGGATAATAAAGGTATTAGTCTCAGGCCCGGTCGACGCGACGTTCGTCGCGGCGATCAATCTTCGTCTCTCGGCTTGAGGGAAAAAAGGAAGCCGGAAAAGAAAAAGAATTTCGTTCGAACGAGAGCAGCTCGTCATTGTGCTCCGCTTATACGGCATATCTCGGCGTGTGCCACTTTTATCGGAATCTCATATACCGGCGTAAAAAGGCCAGGCGTTTGGCGTCGAGCGCAGCTGCTCTGTTTACAAGTCTGTCGGACGTCGAGCCTACCGCAGCCCTCGACCGCCCTCGTCTCTGCCGGCGCACTCGAAGACCTCGTCGAAGACACTCTAGTGCCACGGGTGCCTTGATCGATCCGCGAGGCCTCCGAGAAGCGCGAGAAGAGATACAGAGGCAGCAGTCTATGGGAGTTTACGGCTCTCAGGAGCTGGCTCCGATGCACGACGATGGGAATGAGAACGGGTTTCCGAATTTTGAAGGGCTTTGAAGATATTAAATATAAATGAATAATTAAAATAATTCAATGCTGATGACAATCAGCATCTGGTGTATAATAGACGTTCATTCTTAGTTATATACCCTACATCAACTCCAACAACACTACATATGCAATCTTAAATATCTCAAAATCTAATGAACCTAAATGAGAGCCTACTAAAAGGACTCGAAATACCACAAAACCTACATGATTTTAAATTTTCAACATGTCTCACCCTTTTTTACTCCAGTTATCGCATGCCCCATAGAAAAACATTTTTTCCACTATTTTTGTCTCGGTATCTGACACATAAATTACTTAAAATTTATATGGAAAATAGTTCTTATTACTCTCTATTATTATGATAGTTTTTAAACAGGGTTTCCCTGTTTAGTTACCAAATTATAATAAATTAAAAAAATTTTCGAAACAAATTAAATCTTAAATAACTTAAAATCTCATTGACCTATTGAACATCAGCCCAAAGAACGTGATCAAGATACCATATAAAATACTAAATGAATCTAAAATTTTAACTCGATTCATAACTTTTTACTCCAATTATCGTGTTCCGTAGAAAAACGATATTTTCAGTAAGAAAGGAAGCAAAAAACTTACCATGCAACCATAAGATTATTTAGAATGATTACAGCTAATTAGAGTAATAAAAGGATAAGTCCAATTTCAGCTTTTAACATTTCCAAAAACGTATTATATCAGATATTTCTGATCCATATAGTAAATAAGCTATTAAAAAGTGAAATCATGTAAAATCTTTGATACGCGTACTTTTTAGTCTCACAAAATTTCATTTTTTCAATAGCTTATAGACTGTGGATCAGAACTATATGATATAATATGTTTTTGGAAATGCTAAACACTGAAAAATAAATTGAAACTGGACTTATCCTTTTATTACTTGAAATAGCTGAAATCATATTTTTTACCAATTGTCGAACAAAGCCAAAATTTTCAATTTTTATTGTAACGGATTCTAAATCATTTCGATTGATCTTATGAGTGCAAAGTAAGATTTTTTCATAAAGCTGTTATATAAAATCAGTTATTGTTCTCAAATAATACAAGTGCATACACCAAAACAATTAAATATAACAGTATACTTCTATTTTATCAGAACAATTTTGTTATAGTTTAACGCATGTACATTATTTGACAGAAATCGCTTTAAAACTATAATTTGATATCTTATGATGTTATTTCTTTGTAAAAATAAGTTTGGACTGATCAGAAGTGATTTTAATTATTGTCTTTAAAAAAACTCACCACCAACATATCAGATCATTCAGAATAATTTACAAATGAGCTTAAATAAAAATTGAAAATTTTGGCTTTTGTCGGCAAATGGTCAAAAATATGATTTCAGCTAATTCAAGTGATAAAAGATTAAGTCCAATTTCAACTTATTTTTCAGTTTTCAATATTTCCAAAAATATATATTATATAGTTCTGATGCATATAGTGTATAAGCTACTGAAAAACAGAAATCATGTAAAATCTTTGGTACGCATACTTTTCATTCTCATTGGATTTCTTTTTTTTAATAAGTTACAGAGTATGGATCAGAACTATATGATATAATGTGTTTTTGAAATGTTAAAAACTAAATAATAAGTTGTAATTTGACTTATACTTTTACCACTTTAATTAGTTGAAATTATATTTTAGACCATTTTCCAACAAAAGCCAAAATTTTCAGTTTGTATATAGTAACTGATTCAAAGTCATCATTCTAAATAATCTTATGGGTACGTAGTAAGATTTTTTGTAAAGCAGTTTTGTAAAAGCAGTTGTCTCCTCAAATAATATACATGCATGTACCAAAACAAATATAACAGCTGCTTAATTTTGTTAAATTTTTGCAAATTCCTATTAAAGCGCTTGATAGTATTTCCATATTCTTTGAGAACAAAACATTTATATATTCTAAACTGACAATGGTTTTATATTAGGTACACACACATATAATATATATTTATTTATTTATGTGTTATAATAGAAAGTGCTTCTCACAAAAACTACAAAAGTAAATTATGCTGTTTTTATTTTGAGGTTATAAACAATTAAAACTGTAATTAACAGCAAAAGTTAATGATATTCATTTTCATTTATGTTTTTTTAACACAATAGTAATAATAATTAAGAACATAATAACGCAATTTGTTTTTTTTTTCTAAACAAAACTAAAATCCCATCAAAAATCTAAAATTTAAAATTTTGCGCCTTTTTTCAGGCCACCAATCAAAACTCGTTTTAGTCGGCTTCACTTTTCTCTGTTCTCAATTTTAAGGAGGATAGTCCAGCGAGTGGTAATGTATCTCAGTCAGGGAGATCGACGCGCGGGGGCGTTTATACGACACGCGCGAGTCATGAATTTTTATGGCTTTTTTCGCGACTATAGCTGCAGCGCTGCACAATATAACGCCGGGCTTATAAAAGTTGTTATGCAAATAAAACTTCATCTGACGGAGATTTTTTTGCAAGCTCTTTGTTGCAATCTCATTCAATTTTCTGGGTATCTCGGACTGCTCGGCGAAGGATTTCGTTGGTAAATTGAAAAAATCAACTCGTTCTTCTCTCTCCCCCGTAGCTTTTAATTCTCAAAGAATTACGCGCATTCCGGCATCTCCCTACTCGCCGTATACTCAGCCTTTATGCTCCGTAATAGAGACAAAACAAATTACTTCTATGCCCGTTTACAGCGAGTTTACACAGGAGAAGCTCACTACTGGCATCGTCTTCATTTTCAATTTACAAAACCATTAACCAATCAGTGCGCGCTGGGTCTCGTCGGCTTATATCGCCTTATCTCAGCCTGCAGTGTGCAATTTTTCCCTCGCCCCCCTCTCGCGCCATTTCCGGACCAATCTCTCTGCTGGCTGCTGCCGACGTCTTAACCTTGGAAGCGCATAGCGGCGGAGCGTATCTACGGAAGACTCGATGCGCACGAGGAGGAGCCCCCGGAGGCGACGGGACTGATTCCAAGATTACAACTTTAATTAACGGATTAAGCCGGTTAAGCGCTGTTTGCCCGGAATTAACAGTCGGGCGTGAATCGGCCCGCGGCGAATTTTCGCCTTCTATGTGTACGGCAGCTGCGAGACGGGTTATGGCGGCAGCCCTTCGGAGAGAGACGACACCTCGCTGAGTAAGTGTTTCCGTTTCGAAGATTCCTCTCTTTTGGGGCAAAAGGATATATCCAAGCTTTCTGGCTCTCGAGCGTATTTATCGGATGCAATATTCCTCCGGAGTAATACCATCCATCTGCGCCGAGTTGGCGGAAATTTTTTTTTAAAAATTAGACCAGGTCTGCGCTGTACCTTTTCTCATGCAAATGTTGGCGCACGAAAAAATCTAATATCTCTCTCGGCGTGTACATCTCCGTCAGACTCTCTCTCTCTCTCTCTCTCTCTCTCTCTCTCTCTCTCTCTCTCTCCATCCCTTCACTTTTCTCTTCCTCTCCGACTTCCGCAGTAGCGGCAGCTTCCGCCTCCCAATAACTAAGCAATGTCGCCTGGGAAACCGTCGGCAATTGGATTTTCGAGTATAATTTCCTTGTCGACTTTGCGCGCTCTCGCTCTTCCTGTCTCTCTTTCCATCTCTCTCTCCTCTCCTCTCTTCGTTCCCGCGTACATATAGCTGCTGTAACGCCGAATAACTCGGTGAGCGCGAGCTTTTGTCATTGCGGTGGACAGACGCCAAATGCGCGTAAGTAACGAGAAAACTTTTTGGCCAGTGTGTGGCGGAAGTAAGACAGGGAATTCGGAAAAATTTTTGTGAAATTATTGTGAATCCGGAGTCGCTTCTTCGTCGGCAGAGCGACCGGAGTTTCCGTGACGGTTTGTAGGTCAGATGAATCGTTCCAAATTAGCAACAGTAGAGGCATCGCAAACTGTCGACTACTGCGTTTTGATTAAATATTTTACCGTGTTACAGTTCGCGAGAGTTCTTCCAACTTACGAATTAAGCAAGTTTGAAGTCGATGCATCCGAAGAGTCGAGAAACTTCTCAAGCGAGTTGTACACTCTTCCCTCGGGTCGTTCACCGGAAAAAGTTTAAATTAGGTATACGTACTCTTGAATTCGGGAAAAAAATATGAATTCCAATTTTTAGAAAAAAAAAACATCCAATTTCCAAAAGCAAATTTATCCTTCATCAGCAAAGCGAGGAAAAAGCTCGTTAAAATTCACTGTTAATTTTCAATTACTCATCCTCTCGGCCAATAACCGAGGGCAAACACGGGTTGGGCGAAATTTCCCGATTGCGCTCGCAGTTCGGCCGAAAACTAGGCCACTCGCCTCTCCCTCTCCCCATAACTGCCAAAGGTAAACGTCGCGGATTGATCGAGTTCCGCGGATACTCGCATCCTCCCAAGAGCGAGCCCTCGCGAGAGAAACATCGGAAGTAGCGCGAGCGATTAATTAATTAATTAATCAATCAATTATCGCAATGGGGTTTAGTCCAATTTCTAATCGAAGCCAGTGCTGATGCCCAGCGACCTCGTTCGAGAAGGGGGAGATTTCTGGAGAGCCGTCGAAGCGGAAATTCGTCGATGCATCTCGAGAGATTATTCTGATGCAACGAATGAAACGGTTGACTTGACTTTCGACGCTACTACTGCAGAACAAGCATAGCCAGTCGGACAAGTGAATCAGACGGCTCTGCGTCGTATATTTAAATCATGCGCATGAATTATGAACTGTAAATGGGCGGCTCCGGCCCTCCCGTCTCGCATTTGAATTATTGGTTGTGCGCGTCGAGCGCACAACTATTTGTTATTCAAATTCTGCCCGCGCTGCTGGATTATAATATTTGCTCGCGAGGATGACAGTCGACGATTTTGATCACGTTGTTGCGCGTGTGTTTCACTCTTTCGAATGCTATATTTAAGTAAGGATTATTATTTATCGATAACGCGTATTTCGTAATATGACGTGGATATTCATAAATACCGCGCGTAATGTGGGTCGACAACCAGTCCGCATCACTCGTGCAATACTAATCAATGATTAACCGCCATAAATAACCACCTCTCCTATATCGGCCTAAACAAATCTCCATCAAACTATTCCCCAACGACCGCACATCAGGCGCGCGTGACAGCCTGCGAGTCCCGGCCGGCGCCGAACGAAGTTAAATCTCAAAAATGTCAGTACACCCTTTCGCTCGTCCCTCGAATTCTCTCATCGTTCACCCTCCCCAACACTTTGATCTAGAATCGGCGCCTCGTGGGAGTGTCTCGTGCGGTCGCTGATCGGATTTGCGCCGGATGGTCCGCTCGCCACACGGTATGTTCGTGGGCTGAGGGCACAGCACGTGTCTGCTCTTATCACTCACGGCTCTGCTGTTACATCATATAGGCTGCATCATCGTGGCAAAAGCCAGTCATTTGGGTATACGTGCACTGCGCTGACCGATGATAATCGACGACGAGGACGAGGACATCGATCGGGGCAGCTATTGCTGCTGTGTAAACCAGAGGCGCTAATATAGGGAACAAAGCGTTGACTTATCTTTGGTGGGGTTGCTGATGGTGTCGGTGGCACGTGAGTGGCACGCGCTCATTGTTTTCTTTTATGGGGTGGTGAGTTGATTTGTGTTCCCCCCGAGCTTCGTCAGCCCAACGATTCATGCGAAGCACTCGCACCTATACTCCTGAAATACCCGATAAAAATTTTCCGCAATAAAATCCCGAATAAGCGCATTAACGAAATCCGGCGCTCCTGTACCGCAGATCCCCTGGAAGCATTTAAAAGACCTCCGGGTCTCGCCATAACTTTCGGCTTATCAACCGCGCCGCTCGTAATAAACGCTGCAGCGGCGCAATTTTCCGCGCAGAGTCGAAACAAACTGCAGCGTCTCTCCTCGCAAAAAAAAAAATCGTCCGTCGCGCAGTCCCTCGGGTTTTTCGTTGCAGCAGCGGTGCAGGAGAGTCAGACAGCGGCGCAGCGCCGGAAGTTATTTAGTGCCTCTCGCGCTACAACGGCGGCAGCGCAGCGAGAGAATCGATACCGCGGGCTACACTGCGCGACGACGAATCGATTGTCGCTGCGCGCTGCCGCACTTCAAAGTAGCTTACAGCCGCGATATATCGAAAAATCATGCAGTGCGCACAGTAGTCTGGCTTTAATTGGCGGAGAGCAGCTCGCCATAATGAGCGATAATTAATCCGCTGTTCTACGCACGAGCGCATGTGTGTGTGCGAGAGTAGGCGAGGCATTGATTAGCTCCTTCTCTCTCTCTCTCTCCGTAGTGCAGAGGGAAGTAATCAGCGGTATACGCGTGCGGCCGCTTTTTTGCTCCCGCTTCGCTGCGTCTTCCTGCGCGCACGCACGAGACTGGTGCACTCTCGCAACCCTTTTTCCGCGCGAGAGAGAAAAATTCTTGCACGGCAACGAGCAGCAACAGTTCTCGCTGCAGTGCGTTGTATTTCTCAACGTCGGGGCTGTTTTTCCGTCTCGCCGGCGTTGACTGATGATGATATCATTTTTGAATTGAATAATTCAGGCCAATTTCACTTTCTGCCGGTATTACTGCGCTTGGTAAACGCGTCACACGCGCGAGAGTAGTCGAGTTGCATAAAAGAATCGAGCAGAAATCTCTCCGGGCACGCGATTTACATATATGTATGCGCCGCACTCGAGTCTCGCTCGCCGGCGTAGTTTACCTGCGTGTGCTCTTTGACTCTCGGCGCTCGACGTGCCGTGGCACCGGACTTTTTTATATCCCGGCGACGCGACTCTCGAGCGAGCTGGCTATTAGGCGGTTGTTCACGTGGGCGGGTTCCACGTATCCTATGTGTATCGGCTTTCTGGATGACGGAGTGAATTTTGAAATTTTGATGCGCGTCTTTTTTTCGTATGTACAGTTCGACTCGATACAGTCTGGTGGTCAAGTCCGTGTGTGCTTCGAAAATTACAGGGCCGAAAGTCTGTAACAATGAAAACGGTACACGCAACTCTAGAAAGTGGACGCGACTCGGCTGTCCCGTTTAGCGTCGATCCTGAGCTCGTGAAAAGCAAAAATTATACGTACTAAAAAAAAAGGTATAATCGCCATCGTCATTAGTCCTACTACACACGGGCGTGTATGCGCGCGCAGTAGTAAAAGAGCGCGGACGGATCCCCATCGTCAGCCATACACATCCCTCTGCGCTACCCTCGCGCTTAGAAATTCCGCGAAGCCCGTCTGCGCCTGCGTGTCCTTCATTTTCGCGAGCCGCAATCCCTTCCGCGAACAGATCGCGTGCGCGCCGATACATATTGCATGGGCTTCCTCCATTTGCGGATTTTCTGATTCGCGGGCTCGATTCCTCCCTTATATATTCGCGGTATCGCCTTTCGCTGCACTGCAATTTGCGCGAGTGCTCCATGACCACTTGATCCCACCCTCCGTGTATTTTCGACGTGTTTTCTGTACACACCAGGGCTTCTTTCTTACGTGTCTTCCCTTCGCTGGGCGCGATGTTTACCAGCTGATTCTGTTTGTGCTGCTGCTGGACGAATGCGTTGAGGGGCTTAGGGTATAAGGAGCGGGTATAACGAGGCCGTCGCGCGCACACCCCTGCGGAGGATCAAAGTCGGATTTGCCCGAGGGTTGTGTTTTTGGTGGGAACGAGCTTTTTTCGAGTGCAAACGGAATTACTTTTTGCCACGGCATCGGTCGTTAATCACGAGATTTATTTTCCGGAGTCGAGTGCAGCGATGTAAAGCTTGCAATATTAATCGAGCCTGACGCGCGCGAAAATGATTAATTTTTCAGAGTGATTGAAGGGCTCGAGTGGAAGCTGGGCGGATCGGTGTTATGCATAAACGATCGAACCCAGCGAGCGAGGCTTTCGTTGTGTAGAGAATTGCAAAGTTGCGCACAATGATTTTTCCACTGGAAAAAAGGTGAAAAGAACTTAGAGATAGGCGGTGATATTTATTCGAGCGATCTTCATTGAAAATTCAGATGCGACCGGGCTTTCGAGTGTGAAAAATCGATGAGCGCCGAGCTCTGTCAAGCCTCGATGAACAGCCTCTGTAAAACGGTTCGCAGACTGAAAGAGCCATTACAGCAAAGTTGCGCGTCTATCTCTCTCTCTCTCTCCTTCTCTCTCTCTCTCTCTCTCTCTCTCTCTCTCTCTCTCTCTCTCTCTCGAGTGTTTATCAAAACGATCGAACGGCTGCACTAGAGTCGCGCGAAAAACCATCAGCTATACTGCAGTATGTATAGCATTGGTCGGAGCAGAATAAAAAAGTTGACGCGACGCCTACGGCGCGCGGCGGCCTTTAACCCTTTTAGCGCGCACTTTGATCTCCTGCGCGCGCACAAGTGCTATTTTACTCTCTTCGACGAGGCGACTTGAATTTACGCGACATGGTGTATGCGCAGTAGTTCAGAGATATCGCTTTGCTAGGAACGTTTGATAGATTCGAGAGGCCGATATGTCTGTTTATAATTATATCGGAATCAAGTGCACGTAATGCGACTATGTTTATTTGATACTCTGAATAGATTGATTATTAATTTACCAGAAGATATTGAGTAAATTTAATGGAATGTTGTGAATCGAGTCATGTACAAATTTACAGCGGATTTAATTTAATAACGTTGAGATGATAATTAATTTTACACGCCGAATTGTGAAGCCGAATTTCAGGATTACATTATGCGTGAAATGTCATTAGCACAACAAAGTAGCGTTAAGTAGGTGCGTAATCCGATTTTGATTAAAATATTCCAGTCAATCGCGCACACCCAACGCAAAAATCCTACAACCCTTAACGATTCTACGAATCCACCCCAAGCCCCATAATCAAAAAGCTCGATTATCCACTAACGAAGAAGACTCCACACACACACACGGCGTCGCGTCCCATAGACTTTGATCCGAGAACCACCTCACCTCCTCGAGCACGCAGCACAATGACCGCTTAGCGCGGCCTCGAAATCCCATTGTTCGCGAGGAATTTCGGCCTAGAGCTCGTACGTGAGCGGTAGCCAGAGAGAACTCAAGAGCTCGTGGGAGAGAAAAAAGAAGTCTCCGGAGCAACGAGAATCTTTTTCCTCGACGGCTGCAGCAGCAGCAGCGGTACTATACTCTCGAGTATTCCTTTCCTCCTCCGCGCGCGAAATTTCAAAAGGGACGAGCTCGCCAAAGGGCGGCGGCTCTTTGACAGTAGAAGAGCGTTTCTCGCTCGCACTCGCGAGATATTTTGGCTCGCTCTCGTGAAAAATCCCCAAGTTTTCGAATCGAGTCCGTTTTTTCGAATCCTTCGATTCGCCGAGAGCGACGCGGCCGGATTCGGATTTTCACGCGCTTCAAAGTCATTTTTCCGATAAACTACTCCTATTCGTATTCTTCAAAGAGCCGGGCTTTGTTGCAGCTCGAGCGAAATTTATCGCCAGCCGGAAATACTCAAAACTCGCGCGCAAATCTTTCTCGGGCGTAAAGTGCGACTCGCAGCTTTGGCCCGTGGTAAAAAGCTCGATAACTCTTATCACTCTCGGCCGCTGGTGCACGCAGCCATACAGCGGAAAAACTTTTTCTCGCGACTTCGCAAGAAGAAACATTTACATTTCCCGGCGCTACTTTGTATTCCGACGCACAATGAATGCCGCCGCGCTGTGGCGTTAAATTTCCAGCTGCGTATGTACGGAGAGTGAATTCGGGGATTTTTTGTTTTCACTGCGAAAGGGTTGATACGTGCGATATTGTAAGAGAGAGAGAGAGAGTTGACTTACTCTGGAGCGGGGTTCCTCCAGCGCTGAGTGCCAGCGCGCGCCATCAGGCGTCAACGGCCCGACCTGCAAGAAGAAATGAAAATTTCGTTATTCGTTTTATTTTCCGAGATTTCATTAAAAAATTTTGAGAAAATACTGATATTTTCTTTCATTCTCTAAAGTGGAGACTGCAATAATCTGAGTAAAAATACAATGTCTGCGAATAACGTACATCTTACGTCTTACAGCGCATTTTCCTCATTTTACTTAGAGTAAGTAGACACACTACCATCCGTGCTCCGCGTTTCATTAGCGTTGGCCGTATTTTCCCCGGCTTTTCTTTCAATAATACAGCGGTACAAAAGAGAAACCCTCGTAATTACGCTCCTCCACAATTGCCGCAACAACACACACACACACACACATCATACAAGCATACGTCTCTGCAGTTCCAAATACAAATCCACGCGCAAACAAAATCATCCAATGAAATCCTCCATCAATCCCATTTCACGTCATCAGCGCACGTCGTCGCGGCGTCACGTCCAGGCGGAGAAAAAAAAATAAACAAACTGCGCCCCTGCGCTGCAAGTGTTTGCCGCGCGGGGAAAAGAAGAATGGAGGCGAGCGCAGTCTCGTTAGGAGGCAACTCGTGCACAATGGAGAGAGAGAGAGAGAGAGAGAAAGAAAGACGGAGAGGAAAGAGCGGCCAACGACTTCATCAGAAGACACGGCCCCGCCGGACGTTTAAATTATGTAAGTAGCCTCCGTATCGCCCGGACCTTAGTCATGTATAGTACCGTTTCGCTTATGCTGCTGCTGAGAGATGCTTTTTCTCCTTCGCGGCGCGTTATTTTATGCATGATTCCGACGTAGCATAGCTTTTTACCAAGAGAGAGTAATTTAATCTCGCGTGTATCTATCCAATTTTTTTTCAGCGGGAAGCGCGGACGTGTCTAGTTTGCTTATAGGCAGGAACGAAGTTCTTATATTTCTTATTCGCGCGGTGTGTGGCAATAGCCTTGCGGGTTTATAGACCGGCTATAAGTGTCTTTAGGGGCCCACGTGTTTATATTGTCAAGTTTACGCGACACTGCGTACTTATGAATAATTTCAAGTGCGGCTCACATGCTCTCGTCTATATAACGCGGAGATCGATACGAACGCGTGCTTTTGGTTATTGTTCATTATACTCTCTTTCTCTCGGCTGGCGTTTCGGTAAAAATATACACAAAAGACTCGAAAGCACGTTAAATTTTTCCGCAGCCTCCGATTGATTTACACCAGCTCAAAGCGGACCGTTTAATTGGATCCATTTGGCTCCGAACTGGGGGTTACCGGAGTGATTTACCGTAGTTAATTGATGGCTTTCTGGCAATAAAGCCATTTTATTTACGCTTTTCCGGCGCATTACTTTACTGCGCTCTCGGCCCCTCGCAAGCTTGTATACGTGACATAATACACGTCGCCGGCCCAAAAAATCGTTAATTAACTTTGCACTTTTTCCGCGTCTGGCTCCGCATACGTCTGTATATACCTATACCTACTCATCCTTCATTAACCTTCCCGTCGCACGTTATTCCCCCGGCTTCCTGCGCCGCCGCGCAGCTCTCGACGTCCGTCCGTCGTCTGGATCCCCGTCTCAATCTCCGCTTCTCTCAGCCGTCTTGCCTGTACAGCCAACTACAGCACCTTATATACCTCTCTCCTGCTTTTTCGCGGGGCACGTCCGTCTCTGTCGTCGAGTGCGCCGGCACACTCGTATATGTATATGTATACGTATACGCGACGAGCGAAATGTCCCTTTCCTCCTGCACTTGCCGCCGTCCTTCTTTCTCTCTTTCTATCTTCCTCTCTCTCTCTCTCTCTCCTGAAACGTGTGTGTACATACGCGATGTGTTACGTCGTCGTCCTGCCGGAAGGCTCGCGTTCGTCGCAGTCAAAACAAACTCGTCATTGTCGAGCTCGCAAATAGCGCAGCCGCCCCCCAGCCCTTTCTCTGCAGTGTGTGGCTCTGACGTCGTGAACAACGACCTCCTGAGACTTGCTTTTTTCTCCCTCTATTCCGAGAGCCTTTGAGCTAGCATGAGCGGTAGGCTCTTTTTCGCAGCCACCGCCGCGACGTTTTTACAGTCGGGTGTGAAAAAAAAATCGTAAGGAAAAATTCGTACAAACGATGCGATTATGATTTGTATCGGAAGCAGGAGTTATCGACGTATCAAATTGAATTTTTTTCCCCGGAGCGACCGCAGTGTGTACACACGGAGATATGATAGATACACGTGTTCCTCGAGAGCAAAGGAACGTGTATATGTAACGACGTACGTAATACATAGGCGAGTCACGCCTATTTCGGTGCTCTGATTCATCGCCGCGCAATAACGTCACCAATATTGCAGTAGGAGAGCCGAGAGCGAGTGCAGCTCGGCGCCAGAGTTTGCGCCAATTTTAAAAGGGGAAACGCTCGATAGCGACCTTCTAAAACTATCGATAACCCAACGCCTTCCGCGATATTATTTTCTTGCACTGCACCGATATCGAATATTGGTGGAAAAGCTGCAGCGGGACAAGTGTTTTGGGATATTGCAGTGTGAAAAATTTTCCAAAAATAAGGCATTTCATCTGAACGGTAGACGTTTATTGCGTGTTTTAACGAAAACTTCGGTATACCTATTCTAATTACCAAACGAACTTGAACGATCGCGCTAAAAAAAATTGAAAAGTAACGCGTAATTGTATCCGCAAAATTTCCAATATACTCCCCCTCATCGCGAGCCTCCGAGAGCATTTTCCTATCCCCACGCAGCTATGCTCGCATCTCGCGCGTCGTTCATTAAAAATGCCCAGGAAAGAGGACAAAATTCGTTCATCATATACCGGCGACCTACTGCCGACGAAAAAAGTTCCGCGTCAGCGCGCTCGCTCATTAAAATCCCGGCGAACAATGAAACATTGCAATATTTAAATCCCAGCGTCGTCGAAAATCCGATCCCCGCGAACTGGGACGCCGAGCGTATGTGGATGAACGTAGTTTGCTCGCGAAGGAGAGCAGAGAGAACAATGCGGGGATCGGCTAGTTATGAGGATTTTTTGCGAACGGCACGTAGTGATGTATATCGGGACGGTAGAAGCCGGTAGAAGCGGGGGAGGAAAGAATGGCAGAGAGCGAGAAATAAGGTTACGGCCCCCGGATAGTGGCTGCTACTGTCTCTGTGCGACAGAAGTAATAGAATTTGGACGAGCACTGCTGCTACTGCTGCTGCTGGGTAAATAGAGGGTGAAAATTCGGGGAAATGCGGAATTCGGGGCTGTCACAGAATCCGTACGTGGGCGGCTCGAATTGCATTTGTAAGGGTTTTCCTTCGTTTTGGAAATTAATAGAGATTGTAATGACGTCGGCTGGGAAGAGATCTGACTAACGCGTCAACGAAATTAGTCGCGATGAAAGCAAATATCTTAATGAGAACAGCAGGTGCCAAAGAGGAATTTTAATCATCGCGATTCGCGCGCGTTTTCCAAATAGAAAAACACAAGTATATAGAAGCGAAAGAAAAAGCAAAAGCAAGGAAGGAAAACCTCGTTCCCGTAAAAGAGAGCAGAGAGCGTGGAGAAAGGCGATATTAAAGGAAACAAGCGGCGGCGGCTGCAGAGTCTCGTCAGTTTCAGCTGAATTGCCGGGCTCCCTCTGCTGTTCGCCTGTACCCTTTCGCCTCTCCGTTCGCTCTTTTCCTCGTTATCCGGATGCGCAGTATAGGATATTCACTTTCTCCCTCGATCTTCCTCCGTCATTGTCTCTCGTCTTATCTCCTCTCTTCGACTGCTGCGGCGCCGCGCATTTAAATCTATCAAGCTGCCGCCGTTAGCTTTGTCTTCCGCAGCACTATAGTCTGTATGTGTGTGTGTGTAGAGAGATAGAGAGAAGACCGATTTCTCCTTCTACTCCTTCACGTTTTGTTTTGCGCCGGCTTTTGTTCCTCGATTTTTCCATCAGGATCCCATGCCACCCCGACACCCACACACGCTCTGCATCTATCTCTTCATCTCTTTATTTCAGCGTCGATTCTCCGACTTGCGTCTTCTTTATTCGTCTCCCGCTATCATCGCAGCGGCAGCGGTTCTAACATACTTTCGTCAGTTTTCGTTCTTCGCCGTGGTGCGCCCTCATATCTCACCCTCTTGCTCGGCTCCACATTCACCGGACGTGATTGCGGCCTGCATATTTTACGCGGCAGAAAGGGACTCAAAGTTGCCGGTTTATGAAAGAAAGGAGCGAGGGAAGGTGTCGCCGTGCCTAAAAAGCGCACGATGAACGTCGAATAGAATCGAATTGGCTGCGTCAGGTCACTGCAGCGCGTATTTTTATCCCTGATTTGGAATAAGAAATTCCGGTAAACGTATTGTTCGCTCTTGACAGAAGTGATGCTGGTGTCAGAAGCTTCTTCGCGAGAAAAAAAAAGTGACTTCGCGACGGATACTCTCGGCTCTTTTGCACACGCCGGCGAAAATGGGACAAGTGGTGAAAAAAAGAGCGTAGGGGTGGATGGCCAAAGGGCAATGTTTTTCTAACCCAGCTTCCCCAGATTTTTTTGTCCGCTGCTGCATCGCTCGCTCTCTCTTTCTCTCTGCGGAACTTCACTTTTTTTCAAAAAGCTTCTTTTTCAAAGCAGCAGCCTCGAGTTTCTTGAGAGGAAATAACGAAACGTCCCGAAATCGACACTCCGCGCAGAATATACAAGAGAGTATCCGCAAAGTCTCATCGACCAGTACACCCTCTCTCCCTAATATATACGTTATACCTCGGAGCTGCCAACGCGACCTCCGGCTTAACTTTGTTTCTCGTCAAACTTCGACCTCCCAACTCTGCTTCCCATGTACATATCCACCCTTCTCTCTCTCTCTCGCTCGCTCGCTCTCCGCGCACCGGTGTCTCTTCGCCCTCGAACCCACACATAGACACACGGAGCCGCACACACCTAATGCTTCTTTTCGTGTGTGCGCGTCGTTGTATTTAGCGGCGCGTTTCGAGCGTCTTTCCCTCGCCGGCGCTTTCCGACACTTTCCCGTTCGCAGCCGGCGGCAGCGGCAGGGATTATCGATTGCCGCGGGGGCGGCGCTGCGATGACGGGCTGCTGCTCTATATACACTGCTGCAGCGATCGCGGACGAACTAATCAGTGGCTGATGTTATGTTGGCTGGGTATAGCAGCTCTGTATTATGGGATTTTGCATCTCTCGGGATAATGGATGTTTGCGTTGGCTGAATTTTGTAATGGGTGTGCGATGTTTTCAGAGGAGGGGGTGTAATATGCATTGTTTGGCACAGGTGAGGTAGCGCGAAAATAGGAATTCTTTGATGTTTGTCGCTAGAAGAGACGTCAAGGGCGCAGGCAACGCCCATATTGCTTACGAGGAAGTGTTATATGCGAGCGGCGCGCGTTCAATCAACAAACGCGCGTGTCTCTGGATCAACAAATAACTGGAGCAAGAGTGAATTCCTCGTATTTATTCAGCGACGTTGTTCTCCAATTACCGTCGTTTTATTGATTCAACCCTGCGGATGTAATGTTTGCACGGCTGTAACGATACCATCTCTTTCGAGTAGTGTAATTCGCCATGCAAACTAAGACACAAATAGCTTATTCGTCAAAGAGACGGGCCACATTCAACGGAAGCGTCATGCGCAGTTCAACGGCTCGGCTATAGGTGAAACCAGTATGAGTATTTTTTCACCGCAGCAATAAACATCTCGGATGCACATGCACGCGTATCGTGCCATATACACCGCGCTCTCCAGGTGCTTGGCAAGACCCGGGGCTAAATTACTTTATCAAACGTAATAAAGTCCCCGACGTGTATATCCCGGCGCTAAACACTGATTAACATGCAAACCGAGCGTCATCGCCTGCTGCAGCAGCAATTCACACTATGCGGCAATGGCCAAGCTGGGCTATGCAAAGCAGCAATAAAGTTTCGGTTCTAAAATTGCACATTCGTTTCCCGGAGACTCTCTCCCTTCCTCTGTCGTAGTAGTAGTCGCCGTCTCTCTCACATTTTCTGATACACTGATTTTCTATACGACTGAGAGCTTTATCTCCGAGCCAAGAGCCATTCTGTGCTCAGCTGGAGCTCAATTAAATACGGTCATGAATACTTGATGCGACAAAACGCGTATGGGATTAACGCGCGTTCGAGCAGACGCGCCGCGTCGTCTTTTTCATACTCTCTCGTGCAGGACTGTGCGGAAGAAAAAAGGATTGCCTTTGGGAAAAGATTTGTGCGCTGGAATTAGTTGACACGGTACGCCACAGGGAGACGCGTTTTTTTCTGTCGGTCTGAGTGTTTAGTGAGCCTCGTGGGGGTTACATTAGCTCATATAACAGGTGTACGTTTTATAAAAATAACGACGCAGGCATACTCTATACCCTCGTTAAATTCCAGCATCGTTCCACCACGTCATTCTCCTCCATCGTTATACGGCAAAGAATACACCGTATAATCATTTCCCTTTCTTTTCGCAACGACGACGACGACGTCGCGCAACGTCTCGCCAGATCCCGCGTACCTCTCGTTCCTCCCATTCAAAACAATGAGCATCGCAGCCGACTTGTCTTCCAAGATTCTTCCGGGTATAAGAGTTGGCGACACGTCCAGTTGGCCGACGGGACTGTACAAGCTGCAGCAGTGCATCTATAACGTATAATGCTCTCCTTCGCGCTTCTAAACGAGTCACGTGCGAAGGAGATAAGGCGTACTATACCTTCTTTGCTCATTGACTATGCTCCTCGTGTCCGAGCGCTCGCTCCGGTAGGATTACGCGAGTGTCGCGGATTTCCAGTATGTGCGCCAGCAAAGATGTATAGGCAGAAGAAGTCGACGGAAGTGAAGTCGCCGTCGGGGAAGAACTGATTTCGCCCGGATTTCGGATTTTTCCTCTTTCTCTCATTTTGGAGTTGTTCATTCGTGTATACGCTGTTTACAGTCAGACTTTACTCCTCGTCGTCGAAGCAACGACTACGAGCCCCAAAGGCTCTAATTTCCGACTGACCGAGTTCGCGCTTATTTATTCGCACACGAGAACGAGCGGCGCCAGCAGTAGTATACTCTCTTAACGACGTCGATACTTTTTCCAGGCCCCCGAGCAGCAGCAGCAGCAGCAGAGCCTAATACGTAAACCGTATGGAAACGACGAGGCGCATCGCGAAATTAACGCCGCGTCCCTCGGGGGTAATGAGTACAGCTGCGAGTCAGTGTGAACGGAGCCGCTCGGGCGTTCTGTTGATACTCTTCTCCGTATACAGCACACATGCGCCGGTTATTCACTGCAACGTCTCGCTCTACGGCTTTTCTTAGCTCCTCTCTTCCTCGTTAATTAACCCCCTATTTGCTCTCTCGGCGCTTATCGTTGAATTTGCATGATGGTCATCGGGCCTCTGCGCGCGTAACCTGCGCGTTGCATCGGATTTTTCCTCCTTTTTTTTCTGATTACATACGCGTTTCGGAGAGAGTTTGAATTAACGAAGCTACCGCGCAATCCTGTTACGCGAAAAATAAAAAAAAAACACGCGCCTCATCAGCCCGAACATTTTCCACGTGTACACGCCGCTAATTAAACCGCGCATACACAGCAGACATAAATCCTTAGCGCGAGTCGCCGTAGATTAGAAAAAGAGAGAGTTTCTCGCGGTAGTCAGTAATTTTCGTCTTCTTTTTTTTTGCACATGCGCGCAGCCGGTGTAATGCAGCGAAGAGCAAGAGGCCCCTGCATAATCCGCCGCGAGTATAGCGCGCCAACGGCGACGATCGATTATTCGCCGGGTAGGACGAGAGAGAGAGAGAGAGAGAGAGGGAGAGGGAGAGAGAGAGAGGAGAGGCCAGTGCCCCGCGGCTGCCACTGCTGCATGCTGGAAATAACGAATTCAAAGTTCGCCGACGCGTTTAGAGTTTCGAGTCGCCGGGTTTCCCTATTCCCTCTCTTTCTCTCGATTTCTTCTGTTAATTAGTGTAAATAGTTGTGCTTCGTTCGTTGTGCACGTAAACGCGAGAGCGTTTTGAATATTTTGTCGCCGAGTTTATCCAGGAGGATATAGACGATTCTGCTGGAGCATCGACCAAATTTTTTCCTATATAATAACGCGTTTTATCCAGAGGCAGTAACGGGCTAAATCAAAATGCCCGCGCGTAGTTGGGTCAGCGTCGAGGGTAATTGGGTTATCCAGCCTAGTGATCGAAATATTAATCGCGCTCGAGAGCGTGATTGCACGTGGATGCGATGTTTATGACGTGCGGCTGCGCGCGTTCCGCTTATCGTTCCTCGAGTTATTGCCTACATACGGGAATATTGACTTTATGCAGATTGCCGGCGATCGAGCAGCGCTGTGTGTCCCTTTTGCAGGTCACGCCCGTTAATTTTTATCGTGGAAGCTAACGGTTTTTCATTGCACGATGCACAACGCAATCATCGCATCGTATGTGGTATGCGCGCGATTAATGGTATGCAGATGATGCGCGGCCCTGAATCATTCGCTTAATTTACCGCGAGCGTTAATTTCATTCGCAGTAGCTTTGCTGCTGCTGCCCGATAATTGAATTATTATGTGCGGAAACAACGATGTTTATAATCGAATAGATATTGCGTTGGTAGCCGATGTCAAGTGCAGCATGTAGCTGTAGGGGATCATGGGCTGAAACACTCGTCATTAAAATTATCGCGTTATTTCCGAAAAAGTCTCTGAGATCTTCCTCACAATGAAGAAAAGTGTATACCGAGGAAAATTCGGCCGGGTTCGTATACTCTCTTTTCAGCGCGGCGCTCCTGAAAAAGCACTCTAACGGATTAAGATTTATCGCGACGACGAGTTAAATTAATCTTATCTCTGTTTCTCAGCCGGGATAAAAGCGTATTCATGCGGCGCGCGGTCTCAGACTCCATAATTAAAATCTTATTTGATTTCATTTTTATTCCCAGATTCAAGTGAATAATAAGAATTCTCCTCAGCGCGATGTATACACGCGACTGCGCATCGGAGAGAAAATTTTTTATAATAATCCCCCCTCGAGAAAGTTGGAATTGGAAATCGAGGCAGAGAGAATCCTCGCGGCGCATTCGTAATAACCTTCGCCGTCTAAAAACAAACAACAAAGCCTCGACCTTTCAATTAAAAACTTTCCCGCACGCGACGCGCTGCTGCCTGACTCGAGTCATCGATACGGCGATATCGCAAACAAAGCCCTCCAACGGCGACTTTTTTCTCTCTTCGCGAGTCGTCATTTTTCTTCTTATGCACAGCCTCCAAACAACAACAACAACCGCGCCAAGAACCTCTCGTCACGACGCCGCGCATAATTTACGGCGAGAACTGTAGCGAGAGGAGTAGGGAAAATTTAATTGCGATTCTCGAGACATCGTTGATGTAACCTTATCGAGTTCCGGCCTCGGCGGGGGACATAGTAATACGACGTATAATCAATTTCCAGATCGGCCATCGACATTGACATCGAGTGCTCTTCCGGCCGACAGAGACACTCGACCGGACGAAGAGAGGATGCACACAAGGTCACGTTTTCGAGGCGCGCATGCGCACTGCGCCAGAGAGAGACCTTCCCTGTGCACATACAAACGGAGCGAGCCACTTTGCGTCCTCCGCTCGCTGCGAAAAACGGAAGGGACGACGCGCGATGGGCAGCTTTGTTTGAAATTCGAAGCGGGAAAGCCGAAAGGACTTGGCGAGCAGCCGATATTACCTCGGTCCAGCCTATACCTCTCGCGATCGATTCGACGACTGCGAAGCTCTCTCGCTCTACGCGTGTTTACACTAAAAGGCGGTATAGCTCGGGCTGTCCGTGAAAAAAACGCTGAGCCGCTGTGTTTGCCGTGGCATTGACGGGATGGAGCAGAGGGAAAAAGAGGTTTCTTTCTGCACGAGAGCAGTTTCGCTTCGAGTGGATGTGCTTTTTCGCATCGCGTTTGTGCGCGCGCGCGAGTGTCCGAAGCAAGCGCTTTTTTCTATTTTGCCCCGCACGGAAACGGGAGTTTAAATGCTGAGCCGGAGTAGCTGCGAAACGTTGTTTCCTTTATGTGCCCAGCAGGCGGAGTGGTTTGTTATTGGACGAGAGGATGAAGCGATTATATCGCGCTCGATAACTCGAATGGACCTCTTTACGCGCGGTTATTAATAAAACAGGTTTAACCACTCGGTGCACTGAAAAAAAATTTCTTAAAACCAAATAAATGAGTTTGTTAAAAAATCAATTTCCTACATTTGAGTAAATATTTATTTTTAGTATGCATAATAATGTACGTTTTAGTAAATATTTTTTTAAATTCAATATATGATCATATTTTCTGATATTTAAGTAATCATTTACTTAAATTCCACATTGTTTATTAAAATCAAATCAATTGTTCTAAATTTATAGACTACTTTATAATGTATTAAAAATTAAAGATTTAAAAAATATCTTCGTAATGACTCAATACAAATAAACCATTTCTTATTTTCAGCAAAATCTTTCATAGTTCTTATACAATATTATCTTATTTGACCACTATTATTTTGAATCATCTTTTTCCATATTTATTATTTTTAAGTAAATATTTCTTACATGTGATTCAACAATTTTTTTAAATTAAAATAAATGGTTTCTCAAGGATATAGAGAATTATTACTAAATATATTTGCTTCTTTTTGAAAAAATATCATGATCCATATAATGTATTTGCTACACTATGCTCTCCAACGATTATAAGTCATTTACTGCGATGCAGTTTTTAAATTATTGAAATTAAAAAGATACTTGCACATTTTCAATACACTGAAAAACATTATTTATAACCGAACAAATATTTGTTAGTTGCAATTGTATTTAGTACAAAATACATGTTGATAAATGTTATTTTACATAGTTTATGAATTGTTTACTTAATTGAATTAGCCTTATTAAAATAAAGAAATTATTTACTTGAAAAATAATAAATGTTAGTGGATGTCAGAAAAAGCCAATGATGTAAAATTTTTTTATCAAAAAAATATTTAATAGTTGTTACCAAACATTTACTTAAAAAATAATTTGCTTTAAATATTTGATCACCATTTGATGTTTCATATTAAATAAATACTTTATTAGAAAGTAAAATAAATTTTTGATAAAATATATATTTTTAATTAATAAATAATAATTTGTTTGTATCAACAAAATATTTGATATTACAAGCTTTTTTTCGGACGGTAGGTGGCGATCCTATTTTCTCTGCGCGCAAGCGCTCAAAATTCATGTTGATTCGTATATAAGGAGCCGGAAGAGGTTAGGAGTTTATGTAATTACATTGCGAATTGCGAGCGATATAAGTATATGTGCGTTAGTGTTAGTATAATGATAATATATAAGCGTTGTTAAACATTGTATGATAAACAAATAAATAATTAAAAAAATAAGTTAAAATTGGAGTCTATAAAAATTGGAAAACTCAAAATGAAATTGTATACAAATCAAACAGTAAGTAAGAGAAAAGTTGAGAATGCTATAAAATGATTTAAAAATTCTTTTATTTAAATAATTTCATTTTGTATGTATTACAAAAAATATTTACTCATTGCAAGTAAATTATAGTTAATTTAGCTAAATATTTTTTTCTGAGTGCATCGTTAGTGAATTATCTTTTAGGAAATATTTTTTAGAAAGAAAGAAGGGTAATTTAAATTAAATAAACGTTTTGGGCAAATAAACAAATATTTACTACAATAATAGGTATAAAATGTACTAATTATTTTTATATATTAAATGCTTTTCTACTTTCAAGGAAATGAAACTTGGATTTTGAATAAGATTATCTTAAAATAGAATTGGCCCTTTTTAATTTAAAAAAATTGTTACTGAAATTTAATAAATATTTATTGTAATATAGATAACGGTTTTCATTTGTTCATTATTCATAGAAAATAACTGGTTATATTTTAGTAAATATTTTCTAAGTACTATTGTAGTAAATGATTTACTAGAATCAAAAAAAATTTTCTTATTTTTACCAATTTTTTTTTTCAGTGTGCGATTACGAAATCATGCAAATAACCGTTCAATGAGCGGAAGGGAAATCCATCAGCACGCAAAAATGACATCCCTCGCGCGAGCAGCGAAAGTAAAATCTCTCGGTGAGAAACTTCAAAAGAGCGGCCGGAGTAAAAGAGAGGAGGATTCACCGCTAGCTCGAGGTATAAGTAACAAGCGAAGCCGCAGAAGGAGAGACGTGAGTCGGTCTGATGAGAGGCCAAGCACACGCATCAGGCCGCAGCGTCTTCCTCTATTTTTCTCTCTCTCTCTCTCTCCATCAGTAGAGTCCGGAGAAAACGTTAGAGAGAGATCCTACTGCGTCAATATGCAAGGAAGAGAGACAACCGAAGACGTTGAGGCGCGACGACGACTGCCAGCCAATAATAATCGCGTGAACTATCTCTCTCTCTCTGTCTCTCTCCCGTTGAAATAATCTGATAGTCTGGAGCGACTTCTGCCAGTGCAGATTGCTCGGCGACGTCAAAAGGAAGGAAGGGGAAAAAATTGCGATATCGCAAATTACCGCGAGAGAAAGAGCGGCAACGAGCTGCTTGATTGAACTGAAATTAAGGAGCGAAGACAACGAGAGAGGAAAGTACAAGAAGAAAAAATGAGAGAGTCCGTTTCTTATTTACAGGCGGAAAACGTCGAGAGAGAGAGGGACGTGCTTGCGGGCTTCATTTGCGACGTGGCTCCTTTCAGTCCTTTCACAGCGCGGACCGTCGTGTAATTGCACCGGCGCGTGTAATGCAGTGTAGACTCAATGGATCTTTCGCGAGCGAGAGAGGGACAGTGTCGCGTTATGATAAGTAGTGCGTTAAACTAAGAATATTCAATTACCGAGGCTTTATTGCGGGAAATAAAAGAGTTGATTTTTCTTCCTTCTTTTTTTCAAGCATCCTCCTCGGGTTAACGAAAACTGGAGGATTGAAACGCCGGTTCAGTTTTTTACGTGATTATTTCGCACAAAAGTTTTACTTTTGTGTTTCTCTATTACGATTAAGTTCCACGTGGAGGGATAGGTCTGCAGTATCAGGTGGAGGATGCTTATGGTCTCGCTGAGAAAAGGGGCCAATTTCGTGCCGCAGAGCTCGTTGACGTCGGCGCCGAAGCGAACGAGCAGCTCGGCCGATTGACGGTAGCATCGCAAAACCGCGATCCACAGGAGCGAGAATTTGTCCCCCTTTGGAAATATCTCAGAGAGGCCGGGTTCCAGCTGCAGAAGTCGTTCGATCGCTCTATCCCGATCGGTATGCTCGGCGGCGCAAAGCAGTCGCTTACCCTCGCCGTCGCCGCTGGGACTGTCCTCGCGAAAGATCTGGCGAAGCGTCTTGTGCAGCAAGGCGTCGTAGCGCTTCACGTCTTCGTCGTCGTACGGATCCAAGGTGCTGTACCGGAACGGATAGTAATGGGAACCGCGAGTCCGATCGTAGCTGAACGTTAGGTAGCCGCGATCCAGCTTCGTCATGTTGCTACTGACGCTGACTTTATGCATCGCGTAAGAAGCTCGTCCACGAGTTTTGGCTAAGAGATGCTTTCGAGAATGCAGAAAACTAGACCTTTATGCGATATTACACTTGCAGCGATAAAAAGACGCACCTTTCTCACTCCTCCCTATAGGTTTAAACGCGGAATTTTCAGCTTAACAATACAATATAGGCTCTCTCAAGACTGACGAGATTCGCGAAGCTTCGCGCTCAAAATGGCAGGACGCTTGTTCTCTCGCTTGCCTATACTCCCACGCGTCGGATGGGCCCGAACGCCGTCTTAGAGGGACGTTGCGTCGACCTTTTGCGGCGTTCGTCGGAACTACGGACGAGGCCAGACCAGAGGGTACACTGAGAGAACAGAAATATCGCAGCAAACATACATGTTAATTCGATTTGAGCCATAATAATACGCATGTTAATAGTTAACATATGGCTGCTGCCCTTTACGATTTTTCATGGACTTTATGAAGTAATTAGTGCCTTTCGGCTCTAAATAACAGATCTGACAGTTCTAGAGAAAAATTCAGTAGTGTGTTAAACATCATATCGTAATCATTAATTAATTTTTCAGATTTGAATTTTTCCAATAACTATTGAACTAATAGTGCTAAATTAGTTGATGTATACCTTTTTGGAAATGCCAAAGACTGCTGAATCAGTCGGAATCACGCTCATTATTTTATCTCTTGAACTATCTGATCTGGTATTTACACCCAAAAGGCCGATGAAAGGCAAAATTTTGAATTTTCACATTATATCGCTAAAGTATGTTTTCTAATAATTTTTATCTGATTACTTCATATAAGGAAAGGTGAAAGGATTTTGTGATAAAAATGTTGGTTGGACAAGGATCAATCAGTTAAAGCATGTATTTTAATTTAAGACATATAGATTTATTAAAAATTCGTTTAAATTAATCCGAAGTAAACATATCATTACAAAGTGCGACAAAGAGCGATTTTTACTGGAATCTTGCCACCGGACTGCAGCAGCACTTGGCGGCACCGTTTAGCCGCTCCTCCGACAGCGCCATCAGTAAATAACTATTGCTGCTGCCCCGACATGATCTCACGTAATTTTTATAACTGCAGTGTTCGCATGGATTTTTTAAAATTACCCGTACAGTTACATTATCTGACAATCCAATATTAAAGGAATCGTTAACTTTGTCTTCCTGTTCCTTCATTATACAATAAGCTTCATTGGCTTTATTGTAAGCCTTAGTAAGATCCGCCGAATAGATATAAAATTGCTCGGGTTCGCATCGCTGGAATCTTTGCTGAAACCTCGGGTGCTCCAATAATGGTGCTATCTTGCAGCGGCACTTTGTGAGTAGGTCGAAAAGCGTGCAGCCATTGATGATTCTCAACCTTTTCATTCTTCTGATTTGGTCGCAACACTCTTCATAGTAGTCGAGCACGTTCAATTCGTCAAAGAGGCCACGATGGTCCTCCTGCAGCTGGTAAGTCATCCTCAAAGCGAATGTTTTTATCATAAACATAAGATTTGGTGATCTTCTGGTTGGTAGAATGGCGGCCTCAAGAGACGTCTGGCCGTTGTTATCTCGGATGAACATGTCCGCGTCCACGGACAGAAGTGCTTTGAGATTTTCCTCGTTGTTGTACCATCGTTCAGCTATTATATGTAAGGCCGTACGACCGTCCTGAGTTTGCTGATTGACGTCCGCGCCGTATTTGAGGAGTGTTAGCAATACCAATGGCGAGTTGTGGGAATCCGCTGCTATGTAGAGTGGAAAAAGGCCTCCTTTAGCTGGCGAATTCACGCACGCGCCGTGCTTTAAATAAAGCGTGGTCTGAAAAATGAACGAGGATTATGTTAGAGATTGAAATTCGAACGGAATGTCGAGACGTGTGAAATTTTCTCTTGTACTTACCAAGGCATCTTTTCCCTGTTGAACCGCTATGTGTATCGGCTGGTACTCGTGAACGACCTCTCTGTCGTCAAGTGAGACTACTCCTTTCAGAATTATGATCTTGGCTAGCGCGATCAGTTCGACGGCGGCGTATGCCAAGTAGTGCAGGATGTTCATTCCTGTCTCGTCCCTCTCAGTCAGATCGGCTCCGTGATCCATTAGCAACCTCACCACCTTGTCAGCATCTTTGCTTTCTTCGCAATACAGTCGATGGGCGTTTAAGTCTTTCTCCTTTTCGGCGAACTCTTCCGCATCAATTTTATAAGTCCGGAGCACGTTGTTTAATACGCTGCGGCCTGATCTTGTTCTCAGATGCATGTTTGCGCCCCGATCCAACAAGAATTTTATCATTTCGGGATTCTTCTTTGTAGCCGCGATGTGCATCGGAGTCTCGTCGTCAGCCGCTAGCGCATTCACGCTCGCGCCGAGGTCCAACAATATCTTTACCTGAAAAACAAACAGTCAAATGTCAGTACATCAAAATTTACGATCGATTTCGAAGTCGAGTCGCACTGCGCGCGTAATTAATACTCACCATTTCGAGGTTATCCTCCTGGACCGCTCGATGAATTGGCTGGAACTGATTGGTATTTTCTCGGTCTTGGAGCGAGACGCCTCTGTCGACGTATGCATTTGCCATCTTCTCGAGATGACTTCCACGAGAACACGCCAACTCGTGCAACAGGTTGCGGCCGTCTCTATACCTCGCGCTGACGTCTGCTCCGTTCGCCAGGAGAAGGGGCAGCAGCACTTCGTCTTTTTCACTCGAGGCTGCTAGGAGTATCGGTGTCAAGCCCTCGTTGTCAACTGCGTTGACGTTCACTCCTATTGCCAGAAGCATCTCAACAGCTTGTACTCTTGCACAGTCCACTGCGTGATGCAGGGCAGTTCTTCCTGTGGAGTCGCGGATCTCGAAATTGCCACTGTTCTCCAGTACCAGAGCTATCAACCGGTCGTTCCACATTTGAATTCTTGAATTTTTGTAGTTTTGAAGGACGAAAGTCCATAGAGGTGGGATGTCACAACTCGCTCTTAAAGATTCTTCGAAACGGGGCTCTCGATTCCGTACAAATCTTCTGATGTTTTGGCTGTTCACTTTCTCGGCTCTTGTTTTGCACTCATTGAGGATGACGTCGAGTATGCACTGCAGCATCTCGTGTCCTCCCGTTATACTTTGCGCGTAGGTATGGGAGTCTGAAACGTTGCCGGACCGCGGGAATTTTAAATATTCACGATAAACCATCTTCTTGCGATTCGATTATTCAACTTTTAACACGAGCACTTGTACTTGCGTTGTCCGGTTAGATACCGATGTCCCGACTAGAGGAGCTTTCTCGACGACAAACTCGGCGAGACTAATGTTGTGCACTGCCCGAACCGGTCCATTTAAAGGGTCCTCGGGCCCCGATTTTACACTTGCGATACGCAAACGGACCAATAAAATCGCTGCAAATTTTCGATACACCGGGGCCACGGCTCCAAGGGCTATCTCCGCCTCCTCCTCCTCCCCCGCCCCCGGCCCGCCACACCGTCACCTCAAGGGGTGTGGCAAGGGAAAATTCTAGACCCTCACCTACTTCGACGAGCCGAAACTTTTATTGCGGAGTGCAATAAACTATCAGCTGCACCGTTCAAAGGATAATCCTGCGCACCGGGGTATGTCTCGGGTTTTGCGAATATCCGTCGCAGCTGTGGAAAAAAGTGTACGTCGACTCACAAGCCGAGTTTCATCGTAATAAAAGAGAAAGTCGTACACAGTACCCTCGTCGCTGAAACCACCCTCGCTTACGTGCGCTAATTCTCATCTCGCACGAACGGACGGCTTTCTCTCTCTCTCTCTCTCTCTCTCTCTCTCTCTCTCTCTCTCTCTCTTTCGTGGGACTTGCAAAGGAAACTTGCGCGTACGTGTACTTTTTTTTCTCTTCTCCTCGTCGTCGTCTCGCGATTCATCGTCTCTGCCTCGTCGGGATAAGTAGCTGCGTGACGCCGCGGAGCGACTGCAGTACAGCTGCGTGTGTCGCGTCGAAAGTTCGCGAAGCGCGAATAAGTTTCGCTTGGGTAAACGCGCCCGCCGTGGCCAAGCTCGTGAGAGATGGAGTAGGGTGAAAGTGGGTTTGAAGAAAGAATTATTAAAGGAGACGTCGATGCTTCGATGTGATTTTTTATCGATAGGCCCAAGTTTTCGAGAGGGGTTAAAGGTGTAAGCGAGAAGGACGCTCTAGAAGCGACACGCGCACACGCATACAGCCGATTAAGGGTTTACACCCATTTGGAAAGCGTCCTTGACTTAATAACTTCGACCTAGGGACCGATCGTAAATTTGATGCACTTACCCGTCTCCGTGACGGGTCCGGACAATACACGCAAGAAATACAATGCTAATGAGGTGGGCTCTGTAACAGAGATGCCGGTGCAGCGCAGTACCTGGAAACGAGATGCGGTCGGGTATATACAACCAGGTATTATTGGCACTGAGCACTGCCGGGACACGTGGCTGATGCCGCACTGCTACCTGGCAGGGTGAAAATTGGAGTTATGGGATAATAAAGGTATTAGTCTCAGGCCCGGTCGACGCGACGTTCGTCGCGGCGATCAATCTTCGTCTCTCGGCTTGAGGGAAAAAAGGAAGCCGGAAAAGAAAAAGAATTTCGTTGGAACGAGAGCAGCTCGTCATTGTGCTCCGCTTATACGGCATATCTCGGCGTGTGCCAATTTTATCATATACCGGCGTAAAAAGGCCAGGCGTTTGGCGTCGAGCGCAGCTGCTCTGTTTACAAGTCTGTCGGACGTCGACCGCCCTCGACCGCCCTCGTCTCTGCCGGCGCACTCGAAGACACTCTAGTGCCACGGGGGCCTTGATCGATCCGCGAGGCCTCCGAGAAGCGTGAGAAGAGATACAGAGGCAGCAGTCTATGGGAGTTTACGGCCGGCTGCTCTTGTCGCTCGTTAATACCGCGTGTATTTGGCTACGACGAGTTATTTCGAGGATCTGTGACGGCTGTCTCGGCGGACTTCGGGGATTGAATCGAGTTTACGGCTCTCAGGAGCTGACTCCGATGCACGACGATGGGAATGAGAATGGGTTTCGGAATTTTGAAGGGCTTTAAAGATATTAAATATAAATGAATAATTAAAATAATTCAATGCTGATGACAATCAGCATCTGGTGTATAATAGACGTTCATTCTTAGTTACATACCCTACATCAACTCCAACAACACTACATATGCAATCTTAAATATCTCAAAATCTAATGAACCTAAATGAGCGCCTACTAAAAGGACTCGAAATACCACAAAACCTACATGATTTTAAATTTTCAACATGTCTCACCCTTTTTTACTCCAGTTATCGCATGTCCCTTAGAAAAACATTTTTTCCACTAATTTTGTCTCGGTATCTGACACATAAATTACTTAAAATTTATATGGTAAATAGTTCTTATTACTCTCTATTATTATGATAGTTTTTAAACAGGGTTTCCCTGTTTAGTTACACCCATTTGGAAAGCGTATAATTAACAGCAAAAGTTAATCATATTCATTTTCATTTATGTTTTTTTAACACAATAGTAATAATAATTAAGAACACAATAACGTAATTTGTTTTTTTTTTAAACAAAACTCTAAAATCCCATAAAAAATCTAAAATTAAAATTTCGCGCCTTTTTTCAGGCCATCAATCAAAACTCGTTTTAGTCGGCTTCACTTTTCGCTGTTCTCAATTTTAAGAAGAATACTCTCGTATAAAATCTCTCCCTACTTCCGCGCTTCTGCTTTACGTTTACGATACCCCCTTGCTCTCTTGGTTAAAAGAATTTAACTTTTTTCTCGACTCGACGATTTGCGCGCCGAGTGAATTAATCAATCGCGAAAACTGCGTAGAGCCAGACTCTCGTTTCAATTATACGACGGAGAACGAACGCGAAAGTTCGCATCAGCGCAACAAAAACAGAACGGAGCCAAGATAGCGAAAATTTAACGTCTAGGATTCGAGCTACACAGTGTTCGTGTGTGCATCAGCGACGTCTACGTGTTTTTTGGACGACGTCGGACAAAACGGCTTAGGCGGCACTTTCCCCCCTCTCCTGCACCCTCGAGGTTTAGTCCATAATCCGCGAGGATGACAGAACTGGATGGAACTCTAGCTCTCTCTCTCTCTCTCTCTCT
>QLSS01000003.1:3153521-3173854 GCA_024372645.1 Trichomalopsis sarcophagae
CTCTCTTGTTTGTGTGGGACTTTGCGCAACAGTATTTTTCGCGGAACTAGAGGACAAGTCGTAAAAGAATAGAGCTTCAGGGAGAGGAATTTACTGTACATTTTCATGAAGATCGTCCTGCGAAATCTCTCCGCGTCGCTTTTATGTAAATTGCACATTAACACCAATGCTAAGCCGCTCAAAGGCGAAACCCTATTATACACGCGGTAATGAAAAGGCTTGTGCATTATGCACTTTGAAAGTTTATACATTGCGTTATATCCCGGGAAACAACGACGATGAAAAGCCGCATCGATTCGCTAAAAGCACACACAGGGTACGAGTAGAAATCAAAGCAAACGAACGTAACTTTCAGCTAAAGAAAGAAACAACGAGAAGAAAACGATCAAACAAACGCCTCTAGCAGGGCATCAGAGAGATTACGTCCATATTTTTCCTCCTAAAGATAGACCTTTGCCAAATGTCCTCCCTCGCACACGTATAGAGCAGCCCAAGATAATAAGCGCGTAAATAAAGTTCGTCCGCAGTTGAGCCAAATGCGCGTCGGTCGTCCGACGTAAATTATGAAACAGGAACGCTTTTGCTCTCCCTTTCGCTTTTATACGCGTACGCGTCAAAGCCGCGCGGAAGAAGAAAGCGAGAGAGAGAGAGAGAGAGAGAGACGCTCTATAAATATGAATCCTCCCCCTAGTTTTTTTTATACAGCGCCATTGTGTGACTGCTGCTCGCGCAATAACGCCTCTTTCTCCAAGAAGTCGGCTCTGTATCATCGGATCCGCTTTGTCAAGAGTGAGAGTGTCGTATGGTCGATATGATCCCTCGATAATACTGCTTTATAAAGGACCGAATATAATTACTCCGTATTCAATGTCACCGGGACTATACGCGTACGGAAAATTTGGAAACCCCGCCGCGGTTAGGATTTTGCAAATTCTGCGGTGAATCTCGGCCCGAAGCTCTGTTAATTAGTTGCTGCTTTTGTGCTTTTATCCTCTTGATGCTCCGGCCTTTGATGTCGTCGGGCGCGAGAAAGGCTGCGAGCAGTTTCGAATTTCGCGTACACGTGCGGGGCTATTTAGTTAAAAGCCTTTGGCAGATTTTTCCCCGAATCGCCGCAGTTTGTCAAAAGCAGCTATTAATTTTAGAAAAAAAAATCGAATCGTCGCGTCTGTACCGCGGATTTCGTCGTATATGCGAAAGTGATACGCGGGAGAAGAAGGAAAATAAAGGAGGGAAAAAGGCGAAACGAGAAAGAAAGCGGTGACCCCGCAGTGGAATGAGCGATAAAGGTGAGGCTGCCGAGCGTATATAAAAGTAGCCGTGTGAGCGGAGGAGATTGTTTAAGCTTCTGATCCCGCGGTCTCATGACGCCCCACGCACTGCGACGAGAGACTAGTACGTACACTACCCTCTCGCACATCTCTCTTTTCAGCGGAGCGACTCGTTCAATCCCATGTGTTTTCCTTTCCTTTTACGCAGTCTAATGAGGGATTGAGCGCGAGTGGCGGGGCTTTACAAACACGCTCGTTTCATCTTTCCGCAAAGTTTTTAAATTAGTCGGCTACGAAAAGAATTTCTCAATTTTCCTCTCGAGCAAACAGCGAAATCTCGAAGGATCCGCCGTTAAGAGTATCATAACGAAAGGGCGCACACAAGGGTCGCGGAAGAAGAAGAAAAAATCCTCGGCTATCCATCCACCGCGACGACGTTTTTCCGTCCTTCGTACAAACTCGAGGCGAATTCAATCAGTCGCGCGCTTGTCATCGATATTTATCAGAGAAGATACCGCGTGCTCGATCACCGCCGAAAAACGCGAAATCTATCTTCGGGGATTAGATCCCGTCTCCTGTATTCTTCTCTCTCTTTTCTGCGGCCGCGAAACGCTCGCTCGGCAGTCTGCCGCCATACGCAGGTTCGCCTCTGTTGTACAGCGAGCCAAGAAGAGAATAAAGAAAAAAAACACGAGAGAAATATATGGCTCGGGATGAGGGTGTGGGAAAGGACGCCGACGAGCCAATAGATATAATAGCGGCTTGAGGGGGATTTTCGAGATAGCGAGCGAGGGATGTAATGATTTCGATTGGTGAAAACGCCACAGCTTGTTGATTTATCAGTTTGTTTATCAGCGTTGATGAAAATCCAAAATTAGGCTCTGTCCAACAAAGCATTTTACGTGAGCCCCCGATTTTTTCTATAACCTCGTTCATCCTCTGACAAGTCAGCGGGGCGTTACGTATCCCTAATAACAACAGCCAATCGATAAAGGCAATTGCGCGATACCTCCCAACAGCGACGAGGAGGAAAAAAGAACGCGGAAGGAAAGCGAGCTTCATTGGAAGAGAGAGGCCATTGACAGGCGCCGGAGATCGAATGGAAAAAAGCGCCAGTTGCAGCACATACGTCCGATGAACCGCGGAAGCATCCGCGAAACAGAGCATAGCACCGGCTCGGATTAAACACTGCGGGTAGAGCTCATGGTACTCGCGAAAATTCCAACGTAATAAAGAGCGTATAACGGAGCTAGGGGCCGAACAAAAAGTATCATCTCCATAGTGACGCGCCGCGTATTCCCTTCGTCGCGAGGACGACTGCGGACTATCGCGATCTTCTACCGCGTGAATTTATGGGCTCTCGGCGCCTTTAGCGCGATATATACGATGGGCGAATGTCGCGCACCGATAGCGAGACGTGTCGGTTTTTCATATTGCATGCCCTGTCGCTTTCTCTGATGCTATATATAGCTCTGCGTTATAATGCGCGAGGGAAGAGGCATAGCAGCGCACCCTCTTTTTGGGTTATATGCGCCGCGCACGTGGCGCTTTATGAGTTTTATCGCGACGCTTTTGGGGGTTCGCCGTCGTCCCTCTTGCAGATTTGGTTCCATTCGAGCGACCTTGCGCAAGAGAAAGTTTGCGCGAATATTTCGCGTGCGTAAGGTCCTTTGATTAAATTTTTCCGATGTTTACTCGCAGTACAGCGTTTAGCCCAGCCGGGGGGGTAAGTATCATCTCTCAGTCAAAAATAGAATAGTCGACTCCCGTTATCCGTTTACATCCCTATACACACGGTCCACTATCCTCCCGCCAGATGAACTACTCCATCTCGCTCTCCCTCCTCAGCCTCGACTACTCCACCCACTTTTATCTCGTTGACTCCACAGTCTTTCATGGCTCCTCGCACCTCCGAGCGATGAAGACGCTTCACCCCGTCCTTTCTCCACCACTTTTTTTTCCGTCTACAGATTCTCTCTCTTTTTCTACTCCTCCCTGGCATGTTTACGAGATCAGCGGTGTTTTCCGCGCGGCGAAATTGCCGCCTTCCGGGATTTCGAGAGGATCCGGCCGTTACAGTTCGTTTGCGCCTCTGGCTAAAAATCTTTTTTCCTCTCTCTCGGCGTCTGGAAACACACAAGGCGTCGTTGCAGCGTCGACGAGCCGACGAAGATTACCGTGAATTCGAAAAATTCCAGCGGGGGCTGATAGCACGGGGATGAGCTGAGGGATGTCTAGGGTGCTTTTTATTCGCACTGGAGAGAGAGAGAGAGAGGGAGTTTAGTTGGATAATATAGTAGTATACGCTGCAGGCAAGACTTTTTACAGCCGGGACGTAAAAAGTTAGTGCAGCTGGGCCGCTTTTTTACGGCGGAGCACTGCTTAGACGTAATCAAGCGTCGTTCAATTTGTGATAAGTAGAGCGAGCTATAGAGCCCTCGGATCGTATAATGGGAGTTTGGAAGTCGATATGAGCACGCCTGGTCGAAGCTTCGTTACGTAAAACCGATCGAGCACGTAGCCCTCTGCCCCAAGAAGTTCAAAGGCGTTTCTGCAACTTGATTGATCGAGGTCTAATCCGTTAGCCTTCTTCGGCAGGCTTTCAAAATTATTCACCGCCGAGACAAACGTTTTGCACATCAAAGCCCATGACACAACGACAACGAATGTTTATCCGTCAACTTTTCTCCTCCTTTGTGCAGCGCGGAAAAAAATGTTAATTAAACGAACACTCGAGGGGATAAACAAAGGCTGAAAAAGTTGACGGAGAAAGCAGCAGCCTTCGAGTAAAATAAAAAGCTCCTTTCCCCGTGAAAAGTTCGAGCGAGCGAACAAAGCTGCGGCTGCAGCAGCAGCAGCCGATTAAATGATTCGCGAAAAGAGCAGCCTCTCTCGCGACTGGCGGATCAATAATCCGTCGGGCCGGCAAATCAGGCAAAAATTACTCCCCGCAGTCTATAACGAAGAACGAGCGAAGCCTTTTTCACCGGTGCCGGCGCGCACCTACAGGTATACATAAGAAAGCCTCGAGCGCACAAACAGCCCACGTCGGGGAGAGAGAAAAGTTCGGCAGGATGAAAAGGGACGTCGAGCGTGTGGCTTCGATTCGCCCGCGTAATTAAACAATTCCGTGAGAGAGCTGGGGGTACCTAATTGATTTTCCTGCGTCGTAGATGTCTAGGCGTTTTATACGCGCGTATACGTTGCCAATTGTTTTAACCTCGTACAGCGAGTGCGCAACTATGCGTATACCTGCCGCCGACGAGCCAGACAAAAGTTTGCTGGAGAATCTCTCTCCGTGTTGATATACGGTCTGGATGTATGAGCTGCAGCGTTGTTATAGATCGCTGAGCTGATTCTCGCGAGAGCGAAGTTTCGAGGCTGGTTTGTAGTTTTGAATTCATTGTGCCATTGAAATAATTCGTTGCCGCTTCTGTGCGCACGTAATTACACGAGAGCGAGGGAAAGTGTGGGTCTGCGGAAGATGTGGAGTGATAAAACCGAGGGATAGAGCTTTTGATCAACCGAGATGGCTCCAGGCTGCTGCAATGAAACTGATGATAATTCGTTGCACATCGCTACAGAGTATAGCGCGGCACGTGTAAAATAAACGGCCGTTCTTTTGATCGTTCGAGCATTACGAACGAGCATTTATAACCCTCCGCAGAAGTATATTCGCTCAACGGGCACCGGTTCTAACGAAGCTAAGAATGCAATTAATTAAAGGTCCACCGCGCCCGACCACTGGCACGAGATCGCGCCGAACCATAACTAAAGTGTCAGATTGCCTACTGATTAAGCTTAATTGAAAATTAATCCGACACTCGAATAATTGTCTGCCTTTCTCACGCGCGAGCCTCCATACAGTACTGCCCGTAGAGTGGGAACGGCATCACCGCAGAGAACACTGGACTCGGGAATCTCGTCCGCGATCGAATAGCCGCGCGCGCAGCGTATGCGGCTCGAAATATTTTCCTCGGCCAATCGAATTTTTCATCCGACCTGTGTGCACACGAGCCTGGAATATTGAACGGGATGGGAGCATTGTGCCGTGCGACAATAACGAATTTTTGGAAATATCGGGGCTCCAATTCGATTGCGGCCGAAAGCATGAATGGCGAAGAGCCACGCGTAAATTCAAATATTTGGGCGCGAAATAAAAAGAAGAAGGGAACGAAATTAACGTAGGGATTGAATGAGGCCAATCGAAAATTCAGTGATTTATCGGTCGAACTTACGGAATTCGATGATATGCCAGGATTTGCATTTGTAACTCACCTGAAACAAAAGAAAAAACATGATCGTTAATCACAAACAGAAGATGAGTACAAAGGCCTTATAACTAATCGTTCGCGAATAGACTCGATTTCGACAGAACTCAATATTCCAAATCGTCCCATCAACCCCCTGCGCGAGGATTCATATCGTTTACATCGAAAACTCGCAAACACCCCAAGACTGACAGGTCTAAATCATAAACAGCATTTGTTCACTTCGAAAACTGCTGACGAGCACGAAGCCAATTCGAGCGGGAGAACCCCAACAGTAGCAATCAGTCAGTCAGTGCGTTATAAGGCAAAATTAAGAAAAGGGGGAGAGAGAGCCAAAGCCGCCGGCAAATTGTATATGCGCAGCTCGCGCGTCGGCTCGGAATGAAATCCGGGATATAAGAAGCTCCCCCGTTATGCGTGTGTCTCATGTGTATAATAATAAGAGTATGACGTGATTCTTGCTTCGGTGAAATTAGTTTCGTTTCGTGCGCGATCCCCAGCGATTAGATACGCCGTATGCGGCGAGTCGAGGATGGATACGGGGAAAAAAGTCGAAGGCCGATTAGTTCCGTCGTGTTTCTTTTTTCGGGGGTTGAAAGCCGCTTTGACGCGAAGTTTGAGTAAAAATAACGAGGGATCCTTCGACTTGACGATAGAGCTGAGAGAAAAAAGTCAGTGGGAATTGAATCGTGGAATTATACAATTTCGGCGTTCGGGCAATTTTTCTCGAGATTTATATGCTCTGCGCAAACAGCAGCAGAGTGAATATAGAGATAAGAGGAAGCTAGACGGTAAATAAACTTCTTACTCGATCATTACTTTCCATCCGAACGGCTGTATACTTATCTCCCGCGATCTTGAGCGATGAAGACCTCGTGGCTGAGAATACTTTAATTCCCTTATCAGCTCATTGCCATTCGGCGAGAAGCGAGAAAAAATAATAAACGAGAGCTGGGGGTTCTCCAATCGCACCGAATTTCATCGACTCAGCTGAGAGATGCAAATAGCGTCTCCTCTTCCGTATAAAAGCGAGGATAATCAAGCTGTGTAATCGCATAGTGAAGGAAAAGCGAACATTAATGCGGACGCACGACTCTGCTAATTGAACCTATTCCTATTTTGGTACAGGTGATAAAGATAAAGTACAAACGAATCCAATCTTTTTTCGCAACCGAAAAGGTACACACGTTCCGTTCTCTGCTTTCGTCGAATTTTCATCAATTAAACCGAGGGAGAAGGCTTTAGCGCCAGGCTGGATTATCGATTGGCCCAACGGCATGCAGCAGCGTGGTGTATAGCTTATATATATATATATATATACGTATATAGAGGCATGAGGGGAGACCCCCCCCGAAATTATAGGCGAGAGCGCGAAACGTCGTCGTGTTTGCTCTGCTGCTGTTGGCGGCCGCTGCGCCGCGCTATTTTCATTATGATTTATTACGAGGGACGGCGCCGGGCTCTTTCCCGATTCTGCTTTTAATGGGGAATATTTGCAATTTAGCTGCTGCTGCTGCTGTTGGGGAGAGAGAGAGAGAGAGAGAGAGCGAGACTGTACGTGCGGGGTGTCGGCCTTGGCTTTTCGGAGGAAGATGCGATGGTGTACATGGAAAGGGAGAATTTTACAACGACGTAAATTACACTTTATATTTCGCGGGGTGAAATGTTCGCGAACGAGAGAGAGATTGAGTTTTTTTCCCGCTACGATTTCCTCGATAGGGAATGGAGATTAGCTGGATTTTGAAGGGTGCGATGCCTGAAAAATGGAATAATCGAGGAGAGAGAGAGAGAGAGGGAGAATCGATCCGCCGGAATTTTGCTTTCATTCGTCGAGCCGACCTCGACAGATGCTTTGAATTCGAAATGTTCATCTGGATATACCTATTTCTCGATATCATTCTACACGCTTTAGACGTTACTAAGAGTTTTCCCACGAAACCACACCTCGAGCACATACATCTAATTAATAACGGTGCTATAATATAGCATATTTCGCCCCCCGAGTCACAATTACAAACTGATTACAGGATCAACCGAAGCCCGCTTCTCGTGATTGGCTGGGTATAATTGGAGGAAATAGGACTAGAGAGAGGGTTTTGATTTACACACGACGGGACCATATAAATATAGTCATACACACATACCCCGTAGCGTCACAGTCACGTGCGCTCTCGCGTCAATGCATCATACGGGTGTGTGTACGTATACAATATAATGCGCGCAAGTGTATACAACTGCCATACGCGCGCGCATTAATAGGCGAACCGAGTTTTGAATGGGTGTTTCATCCTGCCCTGCTGTACCTATACGCACACACTCACACCTGAGACGCAGTTTCTGCCCGAGGACTCGAACAATGGCGAAATTAACTCATTACCTCGTCGTCGTCTGTACGCTACTCCTCGCGTTGTTACGTTTTACGCTGTGGATTTTCGATTACGAGCTCTGTGCGTGATGTATATTCGGTCGAACGAACGAGGACAATGCGTAACGTGGATATTATCCATGACGGGAATTAAGTGATTAACGATGACATATGCACGTTTGATTCTGCTGCCGAATATTTTAGTGCTTCGGCGGGAGCGAATTTCGATGTAACATCGTCGATCGATTACTATTGAAACCTATCCACGTGCTACGATAAAAGAGCGATGCTTCAGAACAAAAAATTGACTTCTCGCTCGCTACACAGTGGAGTAAAAAAAGTTCATCGTCACGCCAATAACAAGAAGCATATCCCTTTGTCTACCACAGTCGAAGGGACAAAACAAGAGAGCTAATTTTCTCTTCCCGCGCGCGCGCGGCGCGATATCCTCTTACTCGCGGGATAGGTCAAGCGTGCGCATGCGCACGGCACTCTTACGTAAGCTCGTATAATGATAGAGAAAGTGCACCGGTCGTCGTCCGCTTATGTATCTCCCGCAGCAGAAGAGAGATAGTTTGACGCAGCGCTACACACGCGATCGCAATAATTTTCGCGGGTTCTCTCGTTTCGCCGCGCGCGCGCGCGCGTGCGAGAGAGAGAGAGAGAGAGAGAGAGAGATCTCATCGGGTTTCTTTTGTGCTTACACTCGAGCCGTTGCTATACAGCTTCTTTTTGCAACGCCGCGATTTAATTTTCTGGCTATTATTAATGGCTGATAAAATCGGGGTATTGCGGCTCAGCCGGCTGCTATTATGTGCTTTTTTCACGGGAATTATAGCGTTAAGTTTCCAAGAGGTATATAGCCTACAGTTTACAGCCGGTTCGTGCACCGACTCACGTAAGTCTGCATCGGAAACGCTGTGAACTTTAAACCAGCCAAAGAGAAAATTTCTCCGTGTACAAAATCTAAAAATAAACCTTCGCATGACCGCGTCCACAAGGTCACGGCTCACTGTCGGTACTCGCCCGTATAAACGCACGTTTTATTTCGGAGCCGGCGAGTGTTTTTCTTTTCCTCCGCTTCATCGCGTCGCCCACGCGCGCGAGTCGAATATTCAAAGCAGAGAAACGGCGCACAATAACACGAAGGTGATTACGCGCGCGCGAAAGTTGCCACCCGTCGAGTAATATTTCTCGTCTGATGGTCGCTTTAAGCGCGGAGGCGATGACTCTCGCTCGCTTTTTTTTTTCGTCGTCGTCACTTTCTTTCGCTTTTATGCGATTCTTTCGGGGCTTGCGCGCACTGCTATTGTGCTAGCGCGAGGCTTTAAAGCGTTTAATGAGAGGAAAGTTTTGACGCTCCGTTGTTCCGGGAACGTATTTTGTGGGTTTGCGTTACTTCAAAATTCGTTATTGAATCAACCGGTGACGCTTAATTTCGCGAAGAAAGTTTGGCTGCAGCAAAAAATAAAATTAAAATCGTTGAAATAAGCACCGCGCGAAATCCCGCAGCCATTAGACGGCATCAGTCGCGCATTAATTCTCAGAGCCCTCTCGCTCGTTTCTCCGCAAACGATCAAACCCGATATATTCTATCTCACCCGCTCATCTCTCTCACACTCTGTTTCCCCTGATAAATCTTTTTCTCTCTCGATCTCATCGTCGTTTTCCACAGACGCTCGTCTCGCGCGCGCGCAGCTCTGAAAAATAAAATAAAATAAAAATCCGCTAACGTACGCGTCGCGTGCCATGGCAGAGGGTAATAACACTCCCTCTCGCTCATCAATCTCGCGCTCGCGAGAAATCCCGATTATTTTCACTCGCTCTCTCCTATAAGTATTTTCTCAGCCGCGAAGATAATATCGTTCTCGTTCAACGGAGCCGTGCATAATGAATCGGACGCGAGAAGCCGTGCGTTATATTTTCCCCGATGCCCCCAATTTTCCAGTCCGAGGCTAATTGCCAGAAACGCAGAGCGGCGACTTCCCGATAAACTTTTGATTAATTTACCATTTAGAGCGAGATAACTCGGAGGAAGATCGAGGAAGCCTTCACGTTTTGTTGCGTAAATGCTCGCAGGCGACTGCGGAACATTCGCGGATGTGTATATAGTTGCTTTACCAGGCAGAACGTGTGTTATAGCGAGAGCGACTTTTATTGCGCGACTCGTTGGAGCGCGCGGGTGATTTGTCACGAAAATTTTGCTGTAATATGCGCGACAAGCAGTGCGTTGAGTGCGCCATTAGCGGAGGCAATTAAAAAGGAACAAGAGAGCAGCGGGTGTATCAATTTCCGGATCGGATTTTATGTAACGCGAACGAGGAGAGTCGCTAAACTTTTAATGGGAAATACTTGTAACGATGGCTGGCGCACAGCTTAGACGATAGCTTTTTAGATCGTCTCTCCTGTAATTGCTGTGTGCGGAAGGTCGAGTTCGTTAAGAAGAAACTATTTACGATTTTGTGCGCGTTAAAAAAGAAACTGCTCTGCGCAGTGTCGTCAGAATTCGTCGGGAGTTTTAACCAGTCGAGAGTATTGTCAAGAGAGGCACTTTGGAGCGTTCGTCGCGTTAATTAGGCGAGTTTTGAAGAAACGAGGAGGAGCAGACGCTGCAGCACATCGACGTGGAAGCCAAAGAATGGAGGACGCGGCGTTCCCACATCTGCGTGCACATGTCCGTTGCGTGCACAGTAGCGACGCTGCACAATGACCAGTGTGCGGTAGACTTGTTTCCGCGAAACTTATTTTCTCCCGTTTTCACACGAAGTCTTCCTTGCGATTTGCATACCACGCGGATTTTCGTGTGTTTTACTGAAATTATTTGATTTCGTCGAAAAAAGCCGACAGAAGCTCAAGAAGCCCAGGAGCATTTTCTTCAACGACGCCACGGGGAAATAACCATCTCCATCCCATAGAAAACTCGAGCCGACAGAGTAAAGCGCGGAGAGCCGATACACGGGAGCGAACGAGCGCGTAAAGTTTGGAATATATGGAACACGGCTGGATGTGCGCGGGAGAGAGAAGCCCGATAGCCGAGGGATCGTTACGGATCTCGCAAACGAGTTCGGTTGCAGCGGCGCCCCCTCTTGTCGATCGAGTCTTAAAGGTACATAATGCAACGCGCGGCCCAACGGTTATTTAGATACTTATCCACCACACGACAACAATTACCCCGACGGTAAATTCGAAGGAGAGCTTTTTCTTCGAACAAGCGCTTCTACATAGTGCGCAGTTATTCTCTCCTCTTTTTTATTTTCGAGCGATAAAGAGAAGAGCGTAATGCGAAGTAGAGCTTTGCGAGAATGACTATGACGAAACGAGCGATTTTTTCGATTGAAAATAAAAATTCGCATCTCGCGGTAGAGATTAAATGACGCTCTGGTTCGCAGCCATATTCCGTGTCGTGCGCGTTCTACTCGGCTTATGTAAAAGACGTGCGCTTTATTCGATCAGTCGTAACCGTGTTTTTCCTACTCCGACTTTCACCGACTGTCTATATAGTGCAAGAGTGTACCATCGCGATCGAGCTTTGGCTCCCTTTCTAAACAAAGTCGAAATCCCTCGCTCTCTCACCGCCGGTAGTAATACACTGTTATAACTCCTACAAAAATCGAGCATACTCGTTTCCTCATATCCATTTAAAGATTACAAATACCTACGCACGACTTACACAAAAAATTACGATAAAAGCTGGAGCAGTACGATTCCTAGAAAGAAAAACCCCGGGGTCTCCTAGGCGGCGAGTAATAACTCGATTTCCACACGCACATACACGCACACACAGGCACACAGCATCCGCAGCTGCAGCCGCACAGCGACAAGGAATCAGATAAGTGCTGCGCAGCAGCAGAGCCTTTTTCTCTCCGGGCGATCGTGTATGTATGTTGTACGCGCTCTCTCGCAACAGGATCCCGTCGATTAGAGGCGGCGAAACGCCTCGTCACGAGACTGCCGGCGTCGAGGGAAAAACCGCTGCTGCATCTTGGCCGCAGCTCTCTCGCGGTGCAATTTATCACGTCGCGGAACGTGCTGTAGTCGACGCTCTGTGTGTGCGAGCGTCAGGGGATCTGTGTTATGGAGAGACGCAAAGTATCAAGTTCAGGGTATATCGAAAGGGAAAAGTGCACGGCGGGACGTGTACGCACGAGTGTGATGTTTGCGCCGAATCATTTTGGCCGCAAGCTATGTGTAGTGGCGACGAAGGAGTCGGTTCTGTTATTGGCTTTCTCACTATAGGGGAAGGGGTTGACTGATGCGCGAGGGACTGTGTGGGCTTGTGGATTTTGGCTGCTCTCACGATCGCTGATGAAACGGGAGTTGTGGATTGCGCAAATTTATACGTTCGTTAATTGTATTAGACAGGATATATATACAAAGTATAAATGCAAAGGACTTCGAACTGCCTTGTTGATACAGTTGCAGTTATAGCATGAGCGGCCCCCTCAAGCGGGCTCAATAACAGGCAATTTTTTCATGGGTGACAAAGCGCAATATATCCACTGTGAGCATATCAAAGTGATGTGGGTAACGGAAAAAGGCCTATGCGCCACCTATCTTCGCCGAACAGAAAGTTAATGCGGTGAGGGAAAGGCCAGTCCAGAACCGTTTTCTTTCGCGGCTATACCATAGTTTTGCGCCATCTACCACCGCAATCCCAAATACAATCCCACACCTCAACCCAAACATCCAATAACATCCGATCCAAAAGGGACTATTTCGAAATTTCCTCTAGATCCCAACCGGCCAATTCCAGCGCTAGAAAACCACCGTTCTAACGATCGCACTTACAAACGCGCATCGCGATAAAGCCCCTTCCCCATCCTGAAATATTTCTATCATTTCCAGACCGCAGTGGAGGAGAGCCTGGACCATCGCACGATTCAGCAGTACAGAACCTCGCGCTCACGGTCATCATCCGCGGCTTCCGAGCTCGAGCGAAAACGTGACCGTGCGCGGCACGCGAGCTAACGCTGCATTATCTGAGACACGCGCGAAAAGGCCTGTAGTTGTTGCGGATAGCGCTGTGCCTCCTTGTTTTCAGCCAGTTATTTTTGCAGCACGATTCAGGCATTTTTTCCCATTTTCCCAAACCTTTAGCTAATAACCATCACCGACGTCGAAGTTTACTCAACGTTTATAATTCATAATACCTCGTCAGAAGCTTGATGGGAGCTTCCATAACTCATCAGCTTACGTATCCGATACCATAGCGTAAGCAAGGAAACGCCAGAAAAGCGATTTAATTAATTCGCTTAATTAATCATGTAAAGCTCATGCGGGTCTATACACAGCCAGCCGCGCCGCAGCAGCGAGTATGGCAAATAGAAAACGCCGTAGGTCGGCTCCGACGGCGTTTAAACCCGCTGCTGCTCGTTCATCCAGCCGCCGTCGGCACTTTGCGGTGTCTCGCGCCAACGGGAGGAACGAGAAATTAAAAAAAAAAAATGAAAAATCGCGAGAGAGAGAAAAAGGGTCAGGATATTCGAGCTCGACTGGGCGCGTGCCCAGCGGTATCACCGCGACACGCGATCCCGCGAGAGATTTCATTTCGCCGCTCGATATCCCCCGAGCGGGCGCGATATTTTTTTTCGAAATCGAAGAAAGTTGTCCTGCTTCGCTCGTGTTTCAAGCGTCGCGAGACAGTTGCTTGTTGTGTGCGAGAGTGTGTATATACATAGTTTTTGCGTCGCGGCGTGTGAGCTGCTTTTTTTCTCAGCGATGCATCGATGATTTACGACCTCCAAGGATATGTCTACGTGGGCTGGAGATACACGAGCGGAGTTTCTGAAAGTTTTTATGGATGGCGATGCTTTGGTTCGCTGTGTGCTCTGTGCGAGAAATGTTTACGATGGATTTTCCGGGCCCTTTATTTCGTGCTGATGATACAGTGAAAATTTTAATTATTTAAGTTATGATATGGTATTTACGAAAAGGCATCTCACAAAAGATCTCCAATCTCATCGTAAATACCATCAATTCGCCTTTCTCCGTTACGCTCATTGCGGCGCTGAATCCGCTTCTTCGTTATCTTATAACCTATACACGCCTTATACGTTCATTACTCGGAGAGAAATTTTTCCATACCTCCACTCGCAGCTCGTCTCTCTCCATCTGCGATTCTTCGCATAATTGAATTACCCTCTCGACTTTCGCGAGAGAAGCCCCTACTGCATCACTGCGATATTCGCCGCCGAACACAGCGAGCCGGTCGTAAATTCAAATGAGCGCGCGCTGGCACTATTACTTTTTGAAACGTACGCGCCGCGCCGCCGCCGGTAGCTTGTAAACCAACATTAACCATTCTGCTATCTGAGTTTCACGATTCGCCGAAAGTACCGGCTAAAAAGTTTTCATGAGATTTTTACCCTATACGTGTACAACTCTAATTACCGCGGCGAGGCTTCGGCTAAAATTTAATGAAATTTTCCTAGCTGCAGTGTTGTCGGAGAGAGAGAGAGAGGAGATGCCCGTAGTGGTAGTTTTACGATGGTGTAAAGTCAGCTTTGCCATTTGCAAAGTTTATGAAACACTAACGTATCAGGACTCTCCTCGTTTCTATTATTACTTTAATGTTCTCGTTTCGTCGAAATTCAGTTTGAATCGATCAGAAAAACAAAATTTTCATTCGTATACGGGGAACGTCTATTAGAACGATTACCTCAATTTACAAATTCCGATTCAATTCGAGCAATCAACAGCACGTGATTATACAAAAAGCCTCATTAGTCGACTGTAAACGCTCGGTTATTTTAAATGTTCTCGTTGATATTACGGGAATTGAGAGAACATTTTTTACAAACGTGGAATGTGCTCGTAACCGCGCCATCTGCAGCTTTCAGTCACTGCGGCAATTGCAAGATGATAGCTCCGCGCGACTACCATATACTACTACGATACGTCGTAGTTAAAAAAAGAATTATATCCATTTCGAGTGTATAACTGTACCTGCCTTCGTAATACGCGCGCGCGCGCATGTAAAAACGATACGGCCATAACTCAACGAGCCACGATATTTTTTGCAGCTACGAAAATTAATGCTAAAACCTTTTTCAACGCCGTTATGCGTATAGCTTAACCGCATGCTCGCGAAGAAGAAGAAAGTCCTCGCGTAAACGTAATTTCGATAAACGATATAAAGCAGCGCTTGAAAGTCCGTACTTTGCTGGAAACTCGAGCTATAGGGAAATTTGCAAAAAACCGAGTGTGTATAACCAGGAATCGCGAGGGCGCGGCCAAAACTGCATAATGACGGCTTAATCGCATGACCGAGGTGCAACGTAGCGCGCCTGCATTCTACGGCATTTCGCCGTGGCTCTATATACACACACATAACTCGGATCGTTCTTACCTACGCTCTCAGCTCTCTCCGGTAGTATCCGTTTCGGACTTCTTGCCGGCGTTCTCCTCTCGTCGCGCAGCCTCGAACATTAATTCGACCTAATTACCTACAATTAGCGTTCTTTAAGCGGAGCTATAGGAGCCAAGATGCGCTGGATATAATGGCTGGGTTTGACGCGTCTATTAACGAGTGTGGGTGGTTTCGGTTCATACTGGCTGAAGGACGGGATTAAATATTTGGTAAATTCGATATACGAAGCCCGAAACGGTTGAATGCGGTTAATCGTTGCGTCATCGATTCGATCATTGCTCGAAGGAGCGAGAGATGTCGCGTGGGCGTTTCCGGATATTTGCGTTTTGCCGGAACTGCGTTTTTTTTTTTGTTCCATCGAGTTGGCGGTTTCGATTTCGTTTTACTCTTTCCGACTGGTTTCGAAAATCCGACGTTGTGTGAATGGGCTTTGAGAGAGAGAGAGAGAGATGCGAAAATTTGAATACAATGTGTTATTGTATCAGATTATATTATAAAAGTATATTTTAAGCTTTCTTAAGTGTACTTTCATATATTATCTGGAAGGATATAAAACAGCTTGAGACAGCAAAGTCGAGCCTTGAATTTGACATGAACCGTTACCTGTTTCGAGCTTTGGAAACATCTGCTCCAATTTTTTGAACGCATGTTAAAACATAACAAATCGATCATTCAAAGTAAGTCACGCTCTAATGGGCTTTTAATGATGAAGAATCACATTTTGATTCAACGTTTACAATATACATTATTCATCCGCGTTGAAATGAAAAAGGAGAATGTATAACAGGAAGATTCATTTACGATGTATTATTCAATAGATTTAAGAAGAGAGATGATATGTAAAATGTCCCGCAATGAATCCATTACCTAGTTTACAATTTTTTTTTCTCGCCTCAGTGATCTAATAATCCGAACGTAGTGAGTAACGAGAAAATTATGAATATCCAGGCATCGCATGAAATTTTAGTCAGCACAGATATTAAATCATGGCGCAATAACTAATATTCAGGGAAAAACGAAGCGGGGGCATTCAAAAAAGTTAGCCGCGAAAACTTCCAGTCCGGGCTCCCTGAAGAACCCTCGGAAGGTAACCCGCCCCTTTAAAATGCTCAAAGTCAATTTCAGTCGTTACACTGGGGGTATAAAATAACTCTTAATTTCGCTCGCGCATATTGACTATACGCGGAAGCAAGTTTTAATCAAAATAGTTAACTTGCCCTTCCTTTGGCTGCTGTATCCCCCGGTCGGTTATGGCCTCGGAGAGGTGAAAGGGGGGACCGAAGGCCTAGTCGTATCAAGGGGGACTCTCTCTCTCTGATGGCTCGAAAGAGAGAAAAGGGAGCGAGAGGGTAGCAAGAAAGAGGATGGCGCCACCTCTCTTTGGCTCTATTTTTGACTAAATGGCAACGATAATTCAGAGAGACACTTGGGAAATCCGCAGTAGCGCTGCACGAGTGCCGTTAGTCCCCGTATAGCCCCTAAAATTATGGCCGTTCCGTTACATCCCGCTACCGTATACAAATGTAATGTCTTCTGCATTCGTTACGACCCCAAACTCAATAAAAAGACTTTGTGGTAAATATTCGCCGAGTGCCTAAACATTCGCAATCCTTTTAAAAAAAAATTCAATATTTTCCAAAAGGACTTTCATTCCTCCACATTTCTCGACGCTGCAACATACCACGCCATTACATTTGTCAGACATAATCCAAAACCGTATACATCAGGCCAGATATGTGCCTTCGCGCACTGCGCCAGAGTCGTTCCACGCGACTGCATAGAGCTACGTAGCTCAGTCCCACTCACCCTCTCTCGCTGTAGATGTGCCAAGCTATCTCTCTTTCCCAGACACACCTGGAATTTATTGTCTTTGCGGCTGGTGAATTCGCGACAATGGAACACGACGCCGCTGGTTTCGCACGCTCGTCGCTTCACTGGGTTACCAGGCCGATGAGGAGCAGACCCCGACACACACACACACACACATATAGGTGATTTCTTAATTGGCACCTCGCTCTTCTGCACGCGCGCGGACGAAAAAATGGATGCACGCGCGCGAATGTAGGAGGGAACAATTCGGGGTTATGAAATTTCTCTTCTTTTGAATTTTCTAACGAGGAGAAATCTCTTTCTGCGGGCGTGCTGCGATCTTTTGTGGGAAAAAAATGGGTTTGAATATTTCTTGCATTCGTTAACCTCGTGATTATCTCCGTCGTTGCTGTTAATTGCGAGAAATGTTACTCTTTTATTTTTTGGTCTCATTTCTGGGTGATATTGTGTGGGGAATATTCATCGATGTAATTTCACGAATTATCATTTGACGCTCGAGCTTGTAAAGCTATTTTAAAAAGTTTCCAAAGTTGGTTAGAAGAACTTTTACTAGCTAACTTTGCACTCGAATGAATTATGAGAAGCTCGTCTAATTATTTACGTCCTCTCAAGAGCCTGTCGCGGGCATTTCTTCGGAATTTATTTTCTCAAACTTTCCACTTCGCTGTACTTGCATAAATTATCCATAATAATTCTGCTTACCTTAGCTGCACGGCGCGATTGTCAATCGAAGTCCCATGACCACAGCTCGGCTTGGTCCTCTCTGCAACGACAAAAGCAAATTCGTCGTTAATCATTCATACATCGTGCAAAATATCGATGCGTAAACGAATGCGCGTTAAAACAATCTGTGCAGCATATCAATACGGCGGAAAAAAATATTTTCACCAACGTTTATTCCTGTATCGCCATTTATATCCTGATCGCCAAACAAACAAAAGTGACCTTTCCAGTTCGCCAGCCAAAAAGCGCCAACTAAAACAGTCCACGCATTCCGCGTACGCGCAGATGCGCGCTCGTTCAACAATACGGGCATAAATCTAGCGGCGCATTTGTTTAGCCGATCAAGCGAAAAAAGGCAAGTGGAAACAAACTTCCAGCTCTCGCTTTCAAGCTCACTCTTGGTACGTCGCGCACAGCATCGAGTTAGCCGGCAAACGCGCGTTCGCGAAAAAGATATCGCGCGCATACATCTTTTACCAGTCGGCCGAGCATAAAGGCGTATCCATCCGCGGAATCGCAAGCGCAAAACAAAGTCAAAACAAACGTCCAGAAATAAAACGAAGCGCCACTGTTTGCTCACACACACACACACACACGTATGTATGTATACCTATTCGTGTTGAGGGGCTGTACATCAGACGAAAGGTGCGTCTTCCACGCCTCGATTTACATAAATCCAGGCGATGCGCCGCTGATTCGAGTGCGGGGGTATGGGTGAACTGGGGAGAGAGAGAGAGAGAGAGAGAGAGAGAGAGAGAGAGAGAGAGAGAGAGAGAGAGAGAGAGAGAGAGAGAGAAAAGGGAAGCACGAGGAGGAAAAAGGGAGAGATTCCGGCTCTGTGCGGAAGGTTATATACGTGAGCGGCAAATTTGCCTTGTTCCGTAGCTGTTTCGCCGACGAGCGGTATAGAAGCCGCTGCTGCTGCTAGAGCTGCAGAGACGTGGCTGAATTACTCGCGAGGAATACACAGACGCTCTCGCGCGGGGAAATTTGGGGAATATGTAACAGCAGGGGCGACGGGGATGAAGAATTTCGGGAATTTTTCAGAGGGCGAGGGCGCGCAAAGGGATGATGAATTTATTCGAGACGGCTCGCCTGTATACTCGGATGATTTGAATACCGCAAATTAGAGAGAGTGAATGCTTTATGTTACAGCTCGACGTAACGTTGTTGTTTAGCTCCGGCTATTTCCCGGCGAATTTTTTATTGAACGATCGAGAGAGAAGGAGACTACTAGGTCACACGTATGATTCGAGAATAATAAACTTGCGAACGACTCGCGGAAATATCGCAGGTTTTATTATTTGTTATTTCAAGCATATTTGCAATTCCGTGACTCACTGGAAATCTCGTGAATTTTCAACGTTCTCGCACGTGGACGAGTTAATGTGTTATTACGAGGCACGAAGTGCGCGATAGCGTTATCTAACGCGAATAATGAAGAAAAAAAGTGTGCATCGATGTTTACGCAGGAGTATAAGTATACGTAAGTTACGTAATTGCGCCGACGGCTTTGCTTCCTTTTTTAACGTAGTATAGTAGTACTATGTAAAAGATTGTCGCAATGACGCCGGAAACACGGCTCTATACGTATATACAGCGTCTTACACTTTGAAGACGACGATGTAGGCCACGCATTTTCTCGCACTAAAAATACATGCCAAGGCCAGAGCGATGTACGCTTCGTGCGAGTCTCTCGGGTTATGTAAGCGCAAGTATTTCGGCTTTTTCGTGCAAAACCGCAAAGAGCGAATTCGAAATATTTCACGGCTCAGCTGCAGCGCCGCTTCCTTGATTTTAGTTTTTTGGCGGGCGGGGATGCTATTTTTAGAGGGCTTACGTCTCGACGTGCTGGCAGGGAATTCGACGTGGAATTTTCGCGAAGGAGATATGTAAATCCGATGCAGTTCTCTTTTGTTGTGATTTGAGGCGCCGAATGGTAGTGATGTTTTCTTATAATTCGAAAGCAAATATTCGTGTATAGTAGTGGTATTCGTTATTTGCGTTCGTGATTCAGAAGCGTCGAGATGAACTTGGTAAGCGTATATCTAAATTTATTCGGCGTAAATATAACTCGGATGCGCGCATAAACAGCCACAATCTAAACAGTTGAAACCGCTCGGGAGATATCTCAGCGAAGAGCACTTAAAAATGTTTATCGATAGATACGCTGTACTAGCCCCGGTCAAGATGTAAGTAATTGCTTCAAAACAGATTCATCATCGGACGCCAAAAGTCACGACCAAATTGAAATTTTCAAATAAATCATACGCAGCTTAAACGCCTCTATTTAACAAAGTGATCCCAGAGGCTTCGTAGCCTCCCAAGTAGCTTCACTCACAAAGAGGGTCTCTGAAAAAATCCAGCAAAGTAATTTCATGCAACACAAAGACCAGCAGCAGCGTAAAAGGAAAAAGGGCGCAAGCAAGAGAGAAGCCTCACACTGCACCGGTTTCTTCTCTCTCTCTCTCTCTCTCTCTCTCTCTCTCTCTCTCTCTCTCTCT
>QLSS01000003.1:3173864-3205667 GCA_024372645.1 Trichomalopsis sarcophagae
TCTCTCTCTCTCTCTCTCTCTCTCTCTCTCTCTCTCTCTCTCTCTCTACCAGCTCCACACTTAATGCTCGCGCTAATTTATTTAATGAGCCGCGCGGCTGCAGAGTAGCCCCCTTTTATGACGCCGCACACAACATAGTGGTGGTTAAAAAATATGCAAATTTCCTTCACACGCAATTCGAAGCGACGAAGAAGTCATCGTGTACATCCGATTCTCCCCGAGCGGCTGTTTATACTCGGCGGAGGCAGCTACACGCGCGCGCTAGACTCATAACCCTAATCTCAATGCAAATTATACGCGGCGCTTGTTCCGACGCGCAAAGAGAGCTGGATATGCGCGGATAAAGAGAGAGCGAAAGTGCGGAGAGGACAAAGACACGGCCATTTGAAAAGATACGGAGGAGACGGTCTGTGCTGCTTCTGCTCTTGTATTTTGCAAACTGTTTGTCCTCCTGGAAGCGAGAAAGCGAATTCAGAGCGAAATGAAGTCAGAGTCGCGGAAAGATGAAGATTGCGAGGGACTGCGTTTTCCCCTTGGAGTACTTTTGAGAATTAAATAGCACCGATTGTACAATTACTGTGGGGAAAAAATCGCGCGATCAGTTAATAACAGCTGAATTCGTACTGCCAAGTTTTTCACCCGACTTTGCGATTATTCCGCAAGCAGCACTGGGCATTCACGACTCTCGCTCGGGAAAACGTCGGGTTCTCGACCCCCTTCTCTTCTCTTCTCTGCTTCCAGCGTATACAAATTCTATTCCACGGCATTTTTTCGCCATCTCCAAAGTGTATACACGAGAGAACAAACAGCAGTCTGGATCATGGAATATAAATCTCAAATGGTTTCCCTTCCGTCCGTAAAGAGGCTGCAGAAAAACAAGAAGCACCAGCAGCAGGACAAAAGGACAACGGTCGCGATCTGTATGTATCCCATCGTCGTCGTCGTCTGGGCAAAGAAGAAGTCGCGCGTTCTCCTGCTCGCATTCAGATTTATCTGCAAGATTAAGAAGCCCTCTCTCCCTCCGTCGAAGCTGAGGCTCTCTTCGCCGCTGACTTTCTCGTCTATACTATACAATCTACGCGGAACAACGATTCCCTCGAAACGTATATAGAGGAGAAAATGGTAGAGAACACAGACAATCTAAAGCCGAGATCTATGCGGGTCCGAAAAAAAAAATTGTAACTGACGGAATACAAAAAAAGCAATAATTCGCCCACGTACATCTCGACGTAAACAGGAAGCGAGCGGAGCGTTGGACCGAGAGCGAGTTTTGTGTTCTTTTCTTTCCGGTGCAGTGTATACGATCGCGATGTGGGTCGAGGGAGTTTTCTGCAAAATTAAATTTTTACTGCGACAGCGGCAGCCCGCATGGACGTGATGTTCGGCGCGGAGATTTGTTGTATATTTTCTCTCTTCGCTGTACAGTCACGCGCGCCAGCGAATCTCTGCGCTACTGCTCTTTTACTCTCTAGCTCCCCCAGGAACGACTTTTGTATACTTTTGATTAAATTGCGGAGAAAGTAAACTAGACCGAATGCATTAAAAGTATATAAGTCACCAGTGGGAGAGGCTTTCATCGCTTTTATGTTTTTATGCGTCCCGCTGACGCGCAGCGGCGGGATTAATTAAAAGTCCGGATTTAATGCCTTCTTCAGGATTAAAATATCGCGCGATTGTGACATCGCTACAGCGATATCCAATGAATTTATATGCCAGAACGGCTGCAACAATTTCCAATCGCGTCCACTCGAGCGGAACGAGGACAGTAGAGCCGATAGACCATAATGTCAAGTGCAAAGAATCGACGTCTCTAATTTGCTCCCGTTTCTGATTTGACGTCGTTATCGCCGAGTGTATAATAGCATAGCGAAGCTGAGAGATTGAGCAGACACGCACATAACACAGGCCTTCCTTGTCGAGTGTATATGGGAAATTTTACGGGAAAAATGCCATTTTCTAGTTGGAGAAACCGAAAAAAATAGATTTCGATTCCTCCCTTAGATCAGCAGCTGCGGGCGACGGATATTCAGGTCAGGTGGCAAAATCCCGATTAAACAATAAATAGAACAGAACCGCGTACTTTAGAAAAAAAATCGCACATTACCGCCCTTCCTTTTATCCTAAAGTAATAGTAACTCGTGCAAAACATCGCATTAAGTACAGAGTAGCCGAACAAGCGGCCATCTTGAAATAATATGCAGTCACCGTGCCTTGGTAGGTCATATCGTAATTCTAATACTACGTCGAAAATATGCACTTAATACCATGTTTTACACGAGTTACTGTTAATGTACTGACTGAAAAATACATTAACAGTGACGCTTTTCGGCTTTTATTGCGTCAGCCGATGATTTTATTGCACTCCGCTGTAAAAGTTTTAATGTATCGGCTTATAGAATTTCCCCCGGTCTGGAAATTTTGCACTGCCACACCCCTTGTTGTAAAAGCAAAATAAAGCTCCAAAATTGCCGTCATTAGATTTACACGGAAGTGCTTGGTGCTAATGTGCTTACCAAGGCGAATAGTCCCGCCACGAGCTGTGCTCTCGAGATTTGCTTTTTACCCGCAATGCGTTTCTCTCTCTCTCTCTCTCTCTCTCTCTCTCTCTCTCTCTCTCTCTCTATCTCTTGAATCAAAGCTCATTCAATTATACGCACAGCGGCCGCAGCGAAGAATAATCCCTTTTGCACTAGTGCAAGAATAGCACTTTTTCGATGTTAGAACGTGGTTTTGCATGGTTCTCAACATATACAATAAGAAAAAAAAAGTTGCGGGAGTGTGCCCCAACATGGCATTTTTTCCGTAGAATTCCCCACACGCGTTACATCGAAGGCTGACGTCACCGGACCTCAAGTAAAAATCCGTTGCGTCGATTAGACCGAGCGATAATTCAAATTACGCTCCGTCATGCCTGCGGAAGATATTCCATACGCGCAGTGCAGAGCTTCTTAATGTGTCGGTGATGCGATGCGTGTCTGCTATTTAAATTGTAAGCTGGATCAATTTTAGATTCTGTAGCTTATGGTTAGCCTAGATGAAAAAGAATCGAAATCTATACCAAGTTTTATCTTCATCGGAGTGTGCTTACAGTCGAGTCACGAGAGAATTTTTCAACCGGCCGCTAAACTGCGTATAAATTAAACTTCCTTTCAAGTTTTATCCGTTGTTACGATCTTTATTGCCCGGCCAAGACGTAGACGCGACTGTCTCGTAAAACAGATTAAATTTAATAGTTTATTGTTTTCAGCCACGATGGCAGCAGCGGCAGTGAATCATTCGCTCGTATGCATATTACGGAAGCAATATGCGAGTTATCATGTAGGATCATTCAGCACAAAGAGCTCTCCATTTTTTAAATTTTCTAATAAAAATGCATAGGACCAGGACTAATATCATTCGCCCCGCGCGACAATGTCGAAGGATATAGCCAAGAGAGAGAGAGAGAGGGAAAAAATCTCTCCCTTTGTGGAAAACCTTCATGAAAATTCAACCGCTAACCCAGTTTCGCTCCATTTCAGCGAGGAAAGAGATATCCACAGGCAGTTCGGAGAAGCGATTACCATGACACACAAGCTCTCGGCTCAGAAAAAAAAAACGTCCGAACTGGGTTTCTAATATCAACGTCGCTCACCGCGCGCGCGAAGGGCCGACGAACTATCTTCATCGATTTCGGATGCGCGTGCGCGAGCGCGGGATTTTTGCATTGGTGATGTATCGGCTAATTAGCATTTCTCATTCACTTGCAGCGAAACACAATCGCTTTGTGCTGCAGTGGCTCTCCTGAGGTACACCTTCTCTGGAAGCTGCAGAGCAGTAAAGTTGACGCGCATGCCGAGGTGTACAGACGAGACTATCGATCGCTAAAATATTTGCATCGAAAGTTTCTCGAGCGTATAGCCGAGGACGTGCGCGCGTTCAAGTGTCGGAAGTCAAGTCGAGGGACCGACGGCGACGACGACGACGACGACGATGAGGAGACGTACAGCAGTAGCGTATAGTGAGAGTTCAGCGAATTTCGCGCCGTCTCGCGAGCTCTTAGCTTCTCGCGCGCTTGTACCGCGAAACTCTTGTTGAGAAGTCAATCGCCCGAGAATTTGCAAAAAAGGAATGAAAGCTCGCGGCGATAACCTCGTCACTTCGAGGATGCTGAATTACCGCATGCGCTTTTGGCTTCGCTCGAGTTTTGAGCGAGTTTTTCACTTTCCCCGCGGCTTTTTTGCAAATCGAATATAACACGATATTCCTTACGTAATTAGAATTGCTCCTCGCTTTCGTGTGCTATGTCGAAGAGAAACGAGGTGTTGTGCGATTTCCTCGATATTGTATGCTAATACAGAGCTGTATAATTTTTCCATTTTTTCGCCAGGTTGCTACACCTATTCATTCGCGCAATACCTACTCTTCTGATGCGATACTTCTTTTTCGAACCGAAACGTTCCTCAAGCATACTCGAGCAAGCGGTATCCATAGCATACATAGTAGTTACAAAAGCGTAGTAAAATTGAGCCAAAATAAGTCCTCTACATCGAGAGGTAACACGCGGGCGGTGCGTGACACGCTTTTTCTCGTCCTTCAACATCTAAGAAGGGTTGCATCTAAAAAGATCGCATCTCGTGAGCACAGGGTGGCGCGATTCTTCCGAAGGACGTTGAAAGTTTAGTTAGCCCAATTAAAAGCGGCAACAGTGGAAAACGAGAGAGGACGATTCGAGCTCTGCTTTAATTAGAAAAAGGCGTCCTTTCGGCGCGTTAATCGAGCCGGAGACTCAAGGAGGAGTGACGTCTTTGTGCACGCGTTACACTTAGCGAGCTTTTGGCTGAAACCAGGCCACGCGCTCTTCGTACGTAAGCGACTTCAAGATGTTCTAGAAAAATTAGGTAATGAAAGGATCTTGGGGGTTTACGAGCTGTTTGTTTCTTCGAGTGTTGACTAGATTTTCAAGTAAAAAAAAAAGTAGATTATACTTGAATTAATTTGCATCTTTCAAAATAAACACAAACGCTTAAAAAGCGCTAAAAGCATAAATCACAAGAAAGAATCCCGTATAGCCATCGTACACGCCACACACGTCCCGCAACCTCGAATCGCTCTCTATATACGTCTCCCATAAGGATCGCCAAATTCCAACGAAATACTACGCGCGGCGCGTGGGCGTGAAATTTTCAATCTACCGTCCTCGACACATCTCGTCGTCGTTACGTCACACACACACACACACACACACACACATACGCATGCCCTCGAGAAGATACGTATACAAAACCAGCGCACGCGACAGAGAGCGCAATAATCTCCGCTCGCGTACGTCCTACGCACCTGTGCTCTATCTCTCTCGCGCACGAGCTTATAGAATATACAGAGGCGGCCGGAGCAGTCAGCCCATCGACGCCGCGCGAAAGGACAATTATCGTCGGTTCTTTGTGCCGAGACCGTCCGTCGCGTCACGCACAGGGGATTCATTGTGGTGCGCTCTATACCTCGCCCCTTTTCTTTGCTTTGCAGGCTCGGTTCTTCTTTTTTTTCGGTCCCTGCCCTCCTCTACGCACATCTAGCTTGGCTCTCTTCCGCCTTTTCAATTTTTAATTTTTCTTTCCGTCTTTGCCGACAATGCGGCAAGTGCGCGCTTCCCGCGAGTCGTGGAAATGAATTATGAAATGGACGAGCTCTATTTTCGGAGACTAATTGAAAGCCGCGTGTGGGGGTACGGAGCGGTTTGGGATCAAAGACGCGATCGATGCGGGGTTTTTCTTTTTTAATTCGGAATCGCGTGCGTAAGCGGCTGCTTTTGTGTAGGTTTTGTGAGGGGGTATGGATGGAAGTCTTCAAAAGATGTGTGATGTAAGATCCTTAGATAACCGCTATGTGTATGTTGGGATAACAATGTTGTTTTGATTTCGGAACTTTACAGAAGCTTCGTGCTTGTGCACGAACGTTTATGAATCTCGCGAATCGACGTATTTCTATACTTGGAATAATCCAGTTCTGTCTACGCACACCTGTAGCGCTACACGAAGCGTCGAGCAACCTTTCTATTTTCGTTCAAAAAGTCAATAGCTTACGTATCGCATCGTCCTTTATTGCAAGCTATCGAACCTATATCTAAAATAACAACACGGAAACCGTATTCTCTAATCCGAGCAGGGCATCGCGCGTAAAAATCACTGATCACTCAAAGCTCCGGATTGATCCGGGTACCCGGATGCGCATGTAATAACAGCTTTATCTGGTACAGCCGAATGTCACTTCATCAGTTCTGTATATGCCCGTCGCTCGACGCACCACACAGTCGTATACCTAAGCCAAAAAAAACAACATAGTTTTGTCCAATCGACCAAACAATGGATGCGCGTTACCACCAGTGCGTATATCTATCGAGCGTTAGTGTCACAGTCCCGTGTGTATTTTAACAACTCCATTTCAAGCCAGACCTTCGAGCTTATGTAGTGTGTGTGCATTGTTGGGTTGAAAACTTTAACTCCGTAATGATAATATTTCTCTAAAATTTTAATTCATCCCTACGCATTCGCGCAGACAGCTTGATCAGGCGTAAAAAGAGACTGCGGACAAGGCGAAAAACACGAAAAAACGTAACAAAATCTAACGATCTCCCTTTTCACACACACACACACACACACACACCTCAAGCATAAGTCCTAACGCACCGAGCGAAATACGTAGAGAAATTTTAAAAGAGAAAAAGCGCGGAAAAAACACCCACACACAGCAACAGTTATACAGCCCTATACGCACTGCGTACATACATACGGGAAACATTTTCCAACTGTTCATCCGGGCTCCCTTTAATCTCCCGTTCCATTCTCGCGCACAACGGCGAACTCACAAACAGCAACGCGTCGCGATGCGCGTAAACAGCAGCAGCAACGCTCTCTCTCTCTATATATATATATATATACACACATGTGCAGCCGCGTCGCCGTCGTTAAATGCACTACGACGACGACGACGAGACGGCGTCGAGACAAGCGCGCCGCATCAGAGAAGAGCTTTAAATTTGCATTTTAGCGGCGGACTTTAGTACAGTCGAGTACTCCCCCCCTACCATAGGCGTGTACACGTGTAATGTGTATATATATGTATACACAATCGAACGCGCGCGCTTATACAACGCGAGGATAATGCACTCGCGCGTTTATCTCTCTCGGTGCGTTAACTGTCGGAACGGGGCGCATACCCGCTTCTTTGTCTCTCCTACGCGCGAGTAGAAGGAAAACGGCGTGTGTCTCGTGCATGTGCACCGACCTTTGATTTCGACCGTGTGTACTGCTGGCTTTTATCTTCCACCTGGCCTTGTCGCTTCTTCTTCTTCTTCTTCGCGCGGCACGTGACGCGCGCGTAGATCACGAGAGCAACGTCGCACGCGGCAACATTGTATATAGGTGTATCGTAGCCGCAAGGTGGAAGAGGGAACACGAGGGCGATAGTGTACGGAGTGGAAGTGCGCGTATTGCGCGGAAGGGGAATACGCGGGAGAGAGCTCGTTGCGAATGAATATTATATAGCGCGTGAGGGCCGCTACTCTAATGCTACGGCTCTGACTCGTCCCCCCTGACGCTGCTGGTTATTGGCTTATTAACGAAACAATATACTGTTGGCTTTTTGGGGACGGCATGTATGGTTTTCAGCAAACAGACGTATTAGTAATGGATTCCTCAGTTCAGCGCGATTCCTGTTTGTCTTTGATTACGGCCCAGCTGTACAAATGCCTCGAGATAACAATCGCGGTACAGTATGTGCTGCAAGCCTGCGCTCTTAATTAGGAAAATTTTCATCCGATGCATTTGCATAGAGAGGAATCGCCGCGCTGAAATATTCAGCGCGACGCCGAACGCAATCTGGGCCGAGGAGAGCTTATAAATATTTAGCGACGCCCGTCGTCAGACTTTTTTCTCGCCCGCATGAGTGATGCGGCTCATTACTGCGCGAGTCTCAGAATCGACGACCCAGTGCCGGACTGCGCCTTTATGCCCGGAGAGCAAATTTACGAACTGATCAGCCTTATACGCCTCTGCGCGTAATCTCCCTAATCCAAACACACGTGCGCAGCTAAGCACACATAAATATACCGGCCCGCTACAGCCCAGCACGCGTCGATCTAAGGCGGCATTCACTCGAGCGATTATGTTTGAACTGGATACCCCGCCGCCAAAGTAATCGATCTAAAAATTTCATAGCGCCTACACTCACAGCTCGCCTGAAGAGCGCGACGAAGGAGCGAGAGGGAGAAAAAAGGCTGCAAAGAGCCGCGAGAGGGATTATAAAAGAGCAGGTGAGACTCGGCGCAAATATAGAGAGAAAAAAGGACTGGGGAGCAAAACAGAGCAGGAAGAAGAAAGAGCGTCCGGAAAAAGTAATCAAGACATAAAATGACGGATCTCCGAATATAAAAGGGGTAGCTGCTGCTGCTGCTGCAAGAAAATGGAAAGTAAAATATTTCGCCGAGTGCAAAACGCAGAAAACAGAAAGGGAGTGAGAGAGTCTAGCCGAGGAGAGAGACAGGTGATCGTCTGGGAGAGAGGCGAGCTCATTCGACTGTTTTTCCCCTCTCGCCTCGAAATTCGCGCTCCATTCAGAGAGCGCCCACAGAGATAGAGATAGAGAGAGAGATAGAGAGAGAGACTGCAGACGGGAGAGAAATCGCTGCTGCTTTTTCGACGATCGAGCGCGAGCTCTCGCAAGTGGCCTTGTTTGTTTACAGCCCGCCCTGGGAGTATATGGATGCACCGAGAGCTGCACTGTACGCCTCGTTTTTACGGAACTCGCTGCTGCTGCTCAGCCAAGCTTATGCGCGCGCGCTCGCGCTTTAAGCGCGGGAGAGGTGAACGAACTTCGAGTCTATCCTCTCTCTCTCTCTCGTGTGTACGCTCTTTCATACGTGTGCGCGCGCGAGAGCCGATGCGTTTTTTTTACATGAAAGCGAGACATAAGTGACTGGCTGCGTGTGCGTGCGCGGTTTTGAAAGAGAGAGAGAGAGAGAGAGAGATACGACGTCTCCGTGATGAATAGGGAAGATTGAGAAAACAAGCCGAGAGATCGGAGCCGGTGATACTTAGACGCTGCAGCGATAGACCAGAAAGTGGGATAGATAAATAGAGTGAGAGCGAGCGATGAGTATTGCTGCTCGACTTTTTTGGTCCAGTCTATACGCGCGAGCGTATGTTAATGTTAGAGAGGCGAGAAAATTCGGATCGGGTTTCAGCATAGGGGCGAGAGAGAGAGAGAGAGAGAGAGAGAGAGAGAGAGAGAGAGAGAGAGAGAGAGAGAGAGAGAGAGAGAGAGAGAGATCGACGAGGGAGTTCGATGGACGGATATATGGTTTTCTTTGCGCTTTGCGTCGCTGTTTGTTATTGCATGCACCGCCGGCGGTGCGGGGATTAGAGAGAGCCACTTTGTCAGCGTCCGAGAAGGAGGATTATTTCCAGTATGCGTTGGCGGAGGTGGCTTATTTCTGCTGCTGGTGTACGATTGCACAATCGGACATTTTATTTGTTCAGAAGATATTCCTGCATCTATTCAAGCGATGGGGTGTCCGCAAAAGCGTCGAATAACAATAAAAATTCAACTCCCGCGTTGTACAGACGCATTCCTCCTTTCACATCCAATCAGCAGCGCCATGAAGCAAATCCATTTACTGCAAGAATCGAAACGCACACACACACAGACGAGGCTTTAATCTCCCGGTACTTTCGGTCGACTCGGACACTCCTCATTACTCGCCTGCTCTTTAATTCCCCCGCGCTCTCCCGTCCATAATACCCCCCCCCCCCCCCCAACAACGACGTTCCCCGCGATCTTATCACACACACACACGTATACGACGCACAATGGAAGAGTCTATCGCGGCGCTTTTTCGAGCTGGCCGCCAACGCCCTGCGCGGAAAACGAGAGGAAAAACGCGATGATAAAGAGATGAAAAGCCGCCGCTCTGCACGTGAAGGAGAAAAACGAGCGGATCCAAATGTACCTAAGCCTTCTCTCCTCGCTGCTTTTTTCGAACCCGCTGATACCCTTTCTTGCGCGCCTTTTTCTGGCGGCACGCGTAGTCGCGCGACTAGTGCCCTGAAAGAACCTATCCTTTGCCCCTGACGTTCACAGCTTCCGAACAATGCGAAAATCGCGTATGTAAATAGTCGCACGTCCGCGTCGAAACTCGTTTTCTAAGCGGTACCTCTCGTGATAACGCGCACAGAAATCCATCGCTCCAATTGCGTCGTCGGCGCTGTACTGCGGTGCTTTTTGTGGTCCGCCGAAACGTTAAACGTGGATTAATGGTTTTTTCGGAACGGTTATTATGCTTCTTGGAAGCAAAAAGCACTTCGGGCGAGTGGAGCTGAATCGAAGCATTAAAAAACAATGTTTTATAACGCGACCACGTCGCAGGAGAGTGAATGAATCATCTGGAAATGTGAGCCGAATGTAATTCGCGAACGTGTATAATTTATCCGTTTTTGCTCTATACACATAGTATTGTGTAAAATACGCTCACGCAAGTCGCTTTGTGCAGTAGAGAGAACTCGCCGAGTTGGATTTATGCGATGTCGCCCGAAAAGACTGGGAGTACTGGTATCGCGATGAAAAACGCGGCAACCAACTCAATTTTTCGGCGACGATTGTGTGCATAGAGTACGCGCGCATGAGTTTATCTCGAATTTCGTAATTTTACTGAAAATAATTGGAAAGCAAGGACCGTGCGTTTTTCGGTAGTCGAAAAGCAAAAAGCGTGCTGAAGGACAGCGCTCTCGAGATAATCCAGATTGCTTCAGCAGTTTTTTTCCGTCTCGCTGTTGTTGTTGTTCCAGCGAGTTTATTTCCAGCAGCTTCGTAACGGCTATGTATTTCGCCATCTCCAAAAAGGGAGTCGAATATTTACACGATAGACTGCGCCACGAGCTTATCATTTATTCTGCCTTACTTCCGACACTATGACAACAGAATATACCAATCAGTCTGACGGCGGCGAATAAATCCATCAGAAAGCGAGCAGATACAAACGATCCTTCGTCCACTTCGCTAATCAGATCATCGTCACAGGGAGGAAACAAAATAAAAACGAAGCGATCCCCCTATACACATACATACGGAGAAAATCCAGCGGACCATATATATACCAAGCAATTTCCGGTATTGTCTCGTTTATGCTCGCCTGAGCGCGCGTCGATACCGCGCGCAAAACATCAGCTTCTGAGAATAAACATCGGCGAGATCTCTTTCGGGCCAATCTGGGAAAACCAAAGTTCCGCCGCTGCAGCGCTGGTCGTCTTCTCTCATACACCGGGGAGTGTGCCCTGTGTACGTCGGGGAGTTTGCCTCGGTCAAACAAGACCTCCTGTGCTGCTGGTCTGCCCCCTGCCTCTCTTTCTCTTCGTAGAAAATTTTCTTCTGCTCTCGGAACTTATGAAAAACCCTTTTCTCGGCGCCTAAGTAAGAGTGGATTGGACGATCCTCTTGGAATTTTGATTTGGCGGGCGGAGAGGTAAATATTTGAATTCGAAATTACCGAGTATCCTACCGTAGAAATTCGAATATCGATCGCATAGCAATTGGCCGCCTGTCACTCAGCGCCGGATCGACGATTCCAAATGACCCGCGCAGCAGCCCTCCGTCAAAAATATCCAATTCCGCGATATTACCCCTCGCGCGCCATAATACTCCAACAGTCTGCTCTCTCCTCTCTCGCGGGCAATATACAATGCAGCCGCCGAGCTGCTCTCTCTCTCTCTCTCTCCCAATACCAGTCCTCCACCGGCTATACTTATACGAGTTCGCGTGTGCAGTGCAGCAGCACAAGAAGTGTTTATATATAGGTAGTGTGTGCGGTACAGACACACACGCGCGTGAGCCTCGGGTATTTCGAAATCATGAGATCGGAGCCGCCGCGAGGCAATCGAGTCTCTTGTTCCAGGTTCGAGCTCGCCGCCAAATAAGGCTCTTTTCGCGCTCTGGACATCCTCCGCCGTATAGCTTTTCGTACTATATATATATATATACGATCACCGCCTCCTGCTGTGTGTACACACCTTCGCCGCTTGCGTTGGGTGAAAGTGAAAATTTGAACGCTCCGTGTTTGTGTATCTGAATTTCGGCGAAAGAGAGAGACAGACGGAGACGGCGTTTTATGCGATTTCGACGAACTGCGGTGCATCGGAAAGAGTGTGTTTACGCTCTGGGTGTGCGTGGAGGTTACGCGAAAAAAAGTTGGCCGATGATGCTGGCTTCGGGAAAATTGCCGTGAGAAATGAAAACTGGAATCGCTGCGAGCGGCGATTAGCGCTAATTGAATTCGGCAAAAAAAAGAAATAGCGGAGGAATCTATGCTTAGGTCGACTTTTTTTATAAACAATGATGATTGATTAAGTAGTTTTGCGTGTGTCGAGTTTCAGATGGAAGGAAACACAATGCGTAATCAGGAACGAAGATAAATAGAATAGATAATGGGCGCGTACTGTAATTACAAATGGATTACACGCGCCGGAGTGAGTAACGGAACAAAATTGACACTGGATAAAAAGGCTCCGCTAGGAGTGTAAGTGGACTAGATGGCTTCTGGATAATAACGGTTGTGCGACTGGCTTTATATATTGCCGGTTGATAACCAGGCTCGATTTAACAACTCTGCAGTCGCGAATCTCGTTTGAGGCTGAAATAATTCTTACGAAGAGACTGAAATAGCAGCTAATCCGCGAAAGTTGCCAGAGAAGCGACGTGAATACGCTGGATCTGTTTCGCTTTAAGAAAAGAAGTATCGGCTCTCTAGCTGGGAGAGAGCTGAGAGAGAAAGATCAATACGGCAACTATTCTCGGGCGACAATACAAGTGTTCCGTCCGCGAGAGCTGCACAAATAATTGCAGATTGCAGCGCGTGACGTTTATTCGAATTGGTTCGATCAATCGTCCTGTTTGTTATTACATCGGACTCTCGACGCGCGCTCTATAAAAACATACAGAGAACGTCGCGAGAACGAACGCGTTTGGAATAGCGAAATCTCGAGGGTAACTCAATCATCTTTAATTTCGGAGCAATACGCGCCTGACCACGAAAAGAGACGAATACTCGCCAGTGTACCGAAACAGGATATTTAAAGAGCCTCCTATATTCGCACGCGCAGACGAGTCCGAAATTCATCTGCCGAAAAGAATCCAGGGAATCTCTCTCGTTACGCTTCAAGAGCCATCGATTTTTCTATACATATACGGGTACGTGCACTCAGGCGTAGTCGTTCCTCTCTCTCTCTCTCTCTCTCACTCGAATCGATTCTCTCACTCTCAGCGCAGCGCGTCGGGCCTGAACGAACTGGGGCGAGGGAAAACACCGACCCAGGGGGGGGGTGGCTGGACCTTCGGGACGAAAAAACAGCACGTGTCGAGTTCATCCCCCCCCCTCTTTCTTTCATCGAGTCTCTCCCCTTCCTGCTCCATAATCATCCTCCGTCCTTGACGCAGTCCTGCATCCCCCGATCTTCCGCCCGTGGGTCGTATAATACGTGGATATTACACAGAGCTATATGATAGATAGAGATAAAGCTTCATTCCCAGAGTCTCACCTTGCGATGTGCGTTGGAGGGTCGACGACGGAGGCGGGACGAGAGAAAGAGCGGGGGCGAAGCGGTTCCTGCGGGTGATTTCCTCTTTCTTTCCGTCTTGATATCACTCGCGGCTGTCGCTGCCGTAATCCAGTATGGCCACACACATGTCAAAACAAATCACCGGCTCCGCGCGCGCAGTGCGATTATTACGAGCTTATACTTTTATCATATACGTCCACTCGCGAGGTCCCCGATTATGACACAGCGAACAGAAGGGAAAGGAAAATAAAAAGAAAAAAAAAAGCAACGACGAAACTAAACGAACAGCAGCAGAAGCACTTTGGTCGAGGTTCCTTTCCTCTTCGCGTCTATCTCCCTTTGTCGAGTACTGCACACAGGGAACTTCCTCCTCCTGCGGCTAGGTTAGGTCACGAGCCGCGCGGAGATACTCCCACGATCCCGCGAGGGTCAATAATACACATGCGTGTGCTGTGTGCGGTGTACGTGTGTATCGAGACGAACCGTTGCTGCACCAGCACTGCAGAGAGAGAGAGAGAGAGAGTAAGAAGCACCGCACAGATATCACCCGCGCAGTCCAGACGCGAGTCAGAGAAAAAAAGCGATACCGTGTGTAAGTGTCGTAGGTACAGGAAGGAAAAAAAACACACGTGTGGGGGAATCGCGCGCGCGCGTTGCATACGCGCCTCACGAGCGTCGATCGGCGACTGGCGCGCCGGGAGCCGCGGCTGTGCGTCGCCGGGGCGCGAGTGTGATGCGGTGGGGGAAAAGCAGCGGCGGCGACGAGCAGTGGAACTCATCCAGTGGAACCGCGGAGGGCGCGTGTCTGCGGGCTTCGATTTTTTTTCTCTCTTTCGCCGCGCGCGCGCTTCGTCCGTGTGCGTGCAGTGCGCCGCGGCTTTTTCGCCATCAGAGCTTTATACTTCCTTCGTGCCCGCGCCGAGTTTTGCCTAGTTTGTCTGCAGCAGCATAGCGGCTCTCGCTCCCCAGTGTGCAATCGATGCGTCTGGTTTTCTGCGCGTATTCTCTCTCTCTCTCTCTCTCTCTCTCCGTGGATCAGGGTTTTGCTGCGGAGGTACGTATCTATATATGCGCCGTGCGCGTGTGTGCAGAGGTATGTATATACAGATATGGGCGAAGGGAGATGACGACGGCGGCCTTCACTTGGGCTTCTTTGTTTACGAGGTTTTGTAGATAAATACTCGCCGTTTGAGGAGCTATGGAGAACGGTTTTAGGAGAGGAATTCCCTGATTTTTTTCAGAAGCGCCACTGCAGGACTCCGAGGATTCGGCGAAGCGTGCGTTTTGTGTGTACTATTAGTTCTCCGAAGTGGTGTATGAAACCGCCCGATTATCGTGATGGACGTTACGTGTCTACTACTTCATTCATACATTAATACACACGTTTGATGATCGATCTGTGTAACTAGTTATGATACGCTATACACGACCGCAAAGGCCAGCGATACGTTCGCTCATCTGCGACCGTACTTAAATATGAAAATCCAGACCAGTCAATTATTCACCCAGAGCTCTCTATAACAAGCGAGCGATCGCTTAAAAAAAGAAGCCGCCCAGAATAATTAATCGTTAGCCGTTAATGTCTATATAATCGTATTAAACATAAAGAGCATCCGACAACAAATTTCACTCCTGAAGCCGAAATAAGAGCTCCTTGAAACTGCGCAGATTTTATATAAAGTACCTCTCGGCATTAAATGATGCACACAAACTCTCCCGGGAAATGAAAATCCTCGAGCTGCAGAGAGGCGTTCGTTATTAAAAGCTGACCCGAATCCTGCATCGCTTTATCAGCTCTCGTCCGATCGATCGCACTGCTAGGTACAAAAATATATTCGGTATCAAATTCGACCTCGAAAATAGCTCTCGGTTGTACTATCGAGACTCGGCTCGTTCTTCTTATACGTGTGTGTGTGTGTGTAAAGAAGCAGCCGAGGAGTAATGTAAAGTGACCTGAAAATACCCGCGGCCTATATGCCGTTCCCTCTTTCGAGCTCGCTTGTGTTCTCTCTGCCCGTCCGGACATACAGCTACTTTTATTTCCTTTTGCTCCGTGCTTCCCCTCCTGGAAGCCTCGTCGTGTGTGTGTGTATAGTTCTTCCGCGGCAATTTTGTGGAAAAAGTCGAGTAAAAATAATTTTTACTCCTCTGTCTTAATAAATTAAAATCAAACGTCCTTTTTCTCACGTCGCGCATCGACCTCGTTATCCCGAGCGGGAGAAAAACGAGCTGGCGATGCGTCATTGGCTTATTTTCAGCGGGAGGAGAGTTTCTCGCTTTGTGTAAGAATCTCAGCCGGGAAAAATTATGCATTACTTTTGTCGACGACGGCGCTCGGGCACTCGAGATCCCAACGACCTGAAAATCCACTTGCCAGCTCCTTCAACAATTTTTTCCGCGTCTCTCACCACCGAGGAAAAACTGGGTTAGATGCTATAATTCCGGGCGCATTTGAAATTGTAAATAAGCCCCTAATTTATGCACTCGATTTCATTCGTAATAATAAAAAGGAGTACAACCGGGAGAATAAATATCGTCGGGTGCAACTTTCAACCCATTAAATCCGCAGCCACTTCCGCTATTTTTTGCGTTTCCCTCCACTTTACGAACTTCCGACTACGTCCAAGAAAAAACAACAAAGGACACTTTCCCTGCCAGTGGGTCTCGCTCTCGGCGCCCGTGACAGAACGTCGTGTGTCCACCCAAGGCTATACGCACGTGCATCGTCTTCTCCGAGCGCGGCAGTGACTCTCCCTTTCGAAAGCGCGGAACATCTGGCCGCCGGGTTGCGTAAGGCTGTTAGAGGATTCCGTGATGTGTATACGCGTGCTCGAAACGTGTGCAACGGTGCAGTCGTCGGTGGCGCGAGCGTCTCGTCCGTTATTATTCTCGTTTTTGCCTCATGGGAACCTTGCGCTCTCTGGCTTTGTGCGAATTTTGCACGAGATCCGATCGAAAGAGTTCGTGCGTTGCTGCACGCACTTCCTTTGTGAGACGAACCAGCGAGCTCTATGCTGTGTTCGAATTCGAATTTGATTTTTATTAAGCCCGAGTTTTTCCAATAAGGCCTTTGACGTTGTTAATTAGACGCAGACTTCTTTGATGCTAGAAGGCAACAATAGTCACGCGCAAATGAATTTTTACGAGCGTTCTTGTAATGGTATTTTCAGCTTTTTGAATATCGGCTTTCTTTGACGAGAGCCGCGTTTTTATGACCCATGAAGTATTTCGTTGCCGTTGCCTGATTTCGCACGTGCGACCGATCGTACAAGCATGTGCAGACCGCGTAGTTTTCGGCCGCGTCTTTTGTTATCGTCAACAATTTCGCGAGTAACTCTCAAAATATATCTGTTGCGGTTCTCGGAAACAAGGCGCTTGTTTTCACACGTGCGCGCGCGGTTATACATGAAAATGCTTTTACTTGCAAAATTTTGATGGAGGGTCATCGGCACCGTAACTTCGTCTCCAAAGACGCTCTTTCGGTTCTCCTTCGAGACCCTCGCGTATACGCAGTTCGGGTTAACTTTTCGGACGTTGTACACGCGAAAACGCTCGTATAAGAATTCATAATTCGCGTTTACGAGCTTCGTATGCTAACAAAAGCTTCTTCTGCGCGCAGCCCTGAGCTAACGATAGTTTGGAAGCTGTTACATATTCCGTTACACCTCGAAACGCGTGAAACTAGCCAGGACATCGTCAAAGTGAATAACAATTGCGCATCAGCGCGCGTGACGAGTAATTTCGCGAGCAAACAAATACGGCCTTACAACAAGCTACGCACACACACACACACGTAACGAGCAAAGTGTCATCGTGCTGACATAGATCGCTGAGCTCGAGCTTCTCCTGATTCCGGCTTATCAGTTGGTCACCTTCCGTCAATCACGAGCCTCGTTATCGCTGCCAGCTATATCTATAACCCTGACGCTGTCTCATTATTTCGTACCGAACCCGCGTCATCCCCTACTATATACTATTTCGACTTCAGGTGCGATTGAGAACTCGCGCGTCGATGTGTTATGAAAAAAGCGAGGTTTATCGACGCCAAAATATACAGCCGACGTTTTTACAACTTTCAACAACAAGTTATAAACTACTCTAGGCTCCGACGGTAATACCGCAGCTATTCGCTGTACCGCAACTTTGCAAAATATTTACTCCCACTTTGTAACCAGTTCATCGTAAAATATTTATCATCAACGCCGCGCGCGCGACTGGGTCAGAGTTCGAAAACTCGTTTTTCCAGAGTTCGCGCGTTATCTCTCTCGAAAAATCCAGCTTCGCTCGGGCAATATATCGAAAAGCTCTCGAGGCGAAGCTTTCGTCAAGTTCTCTCTTTTCGTTTCGCGCAGTCGATAGGGTGCCAAAGAAAAAGTGAGAGCGGTTTTATCGAAAAAAAGTGGATCATACGGTCCTGTGCGTGTGTTTTTCGCCGAATGAATATTAAAAAGGACACTCGCTCAGGCTCACGGATCAAAGTCGCAATAATACTCGTCTCGCCTTGTCTTTCGGCGGGGGACGATCTATATGCGCGCGGTTCTCGGCGTTTTACGAACGGCGAAGCTTTTCCGGCTCTGTTTTTTTACGAGTCATAAAAAAAGCCGGAGCTCGCGTTCCTCGGTTTAAGGCAGGAAGGGACAACCTCTCGATTCTCTTTTTTTTTTTTTTCGTTCGTCTGCAGACGATGATCGGGCGATTCGGAATTTACGCGGTATGATACGGCGCTTTGGGTTTATTTTATTCCACCTGATATATCGACGCGGCGAAATTGGAATCGCTGAGTGTTTTAGGGTTTGGTTATAGTTTTGTGCGATAATGTACGAGTTTTTGCTCGCTGGGAAGTAATTACGCGCTTTCCGGCTGGTTTAAAACCGCGCGGTGGTGTAATGAATCGAAATGGACTGGGCTTTTACCGTGATTACGTTATTTCGCGCGATAATTAATAGGTTGTATAGCCGTTAATGACTTCGGGATAATACACGCAGCTATTAACTTCGTTCGTTAGCATTTGCTTTTTCGTATACGCAAAATTAGAGTGGATTAGACTCTTTCATCATTCCATTACGTTTATTCGACTCATCGCGTTGACCATACGTACACGTCCGATTATATCCGCGCTATAAAGTGTCGTGGATAACAATCGTCGGTCGACTCCGACAGCGATCGAGAGGCCGATACATAATTATACCGTGAAATTGGACGCTTTTCAATTTTCCCGGCCGCTCACAACTCTATCATTATATTATACCCCGTGTACGCACACACGTGCGCATATACGAACGGAAAAGCATCCGTCCCATTCCGCAGAGAGCTATAGCTCTGCGCACATACGTATCGGGCAAAGCCGACTCTTATCTGTACACACGGCGTAAGCGTTATCGCGCACGACCAGCCGAGTTGTATCAACGCAGAGTCTTCGGTCGTCCCCACGAGGGGCAGCCCCGAAAAACAATGTCCTTCCTCCATAAATTACCAGCCAGCTAGCATTGTTTCTACGTAGAGTCCTGGGTACATACACTTCGAAGAAAGGCGAATTTGGTGTATAATCGCATTATACCGATGTATCCGTCTGGCCGACGACGTCTCCGGACGGTATTTACTCGCAGGCCATTAGGCAGCATTTTGAGCGGAGAACTTAACGTCGGGGCATTTTTGATACAATGGAAGAGGGGCGGCAATGCTTGGGTGATCGATATCTCGGAGGGATTTGGGATTTTCAAGGGGAATGCGCAGGACATGTGAACTGACGGCTCTGCGCGCGAAAGAGAGAGAAAGATTGATTTATATAGGTATTGTTAGGGCTTCGTTATCTCGCGTTATTTCTGTGTATGCCGACGCCGTTGGGTTAAGTCAACGAGTTTGAAGCATTAGGCTGTGTGCTCGTGTCGAGTGAGTGGATTCGTTAGGAGGTGATGCGGGACACTTGCTGAGACACAATCTGGGCAATTTTTTTTTTTTTCAGGAAAAATATGAAGAGAGATCGCGCCTTAGTATCGTTTGAAAAATAGCGAAACGCCTTTTGAGTTATTGAAGCTCGAATCAAAGCGTGTGTACAAGGGAAGAACGAAAAACTGCGTATGTATAAAATAGCGGCGAAATCCCGAGGAAAGCCCTACTCCGATATTTTTCTGCATATTCCATTAGAGTATATAAAGCCATATCTGGCAAATTTGATCAGCCCGCTATCGCGCGCGGATAGGAAATTGAAAATATTTCCGGGACTGGCCTTTATCGATTTTCGAGACGCGCTGAAATACTCTCAGCTTTACAGGCAAAAATACTCTCGAATTTCGCGAAAATTAAACGGAGCCTCATACGGAAAGCAAATCAAGAGAAGAAAACTGTCATTAGCCTCGCACTAGACTCGACACCTACGACTAAACAATGCAAGCAACGTCATTAATCTCCCTCGTCCGGCGAGAAAAATGAACTAGCGCCCGCGTACGAGGTGCAAAAGTCAGACGCAGAACCAGATGGGACGACGCGTACACGAGGGTCGGCGAAAGGGGGAGTGTTTGTCTCTCTCTCTCTCTCTCTCTCTCTCTCTCTCTCGTACACGAGCTAGTATAGGGGGGACGATACGCGGATTAAACTTCCATAAAAGTGTACCGCTTCTTTTCTGCGTTATTATTCACGTATTAGTCGTCGCATATGAGGAATGCGCGCACCGTGACGTTCCCGTGTTTCTCTGATATATAAACTATACGTATAGATGTGGGTTAGTCGGGAGAGAGACAATGCGATCGTGATTTATGCGGCCGTACATGGCTGTGCAGAATATATTATGGTCTAGGGCGAAACGGGGAAATTAAATTCCGTCTTTAACCTGCGCAGTGCGTCAGTGGTTTATGCCGCGTGTGTGGGTGTTTTCGAAGGGTACATAGAATTTATCATTCACTCGTCTGTTTCGTATAATTGAAAGCAATTAACGTGGCATTATCATGGGGAGTCGTTAGGGTGATTAATCCGTCGCGCGGCGTGTTTTATCGATCGATTACGTGAATTACGCCCAAAAATGTAAAAAAACACACACACACACGCGCGCGCACACGCCGAACAAAATAAATCCCACAGCCGAGTCAACGAACGCATCAAGCGATAAAATCACAAATGGCTCGTAAACCCGGTTCAGATCAGTCTCTTTCTCTCGCTTTCTCCGAGGGGGTGGAAAAGTAGCGTGCGAACCGAGGGAAAATTCGTCCCCGCCCACATATTGGGAATTCCACGGGAAAAATACCGTTTTCTCTGGTTGGAAAAACCGAAAAAAGCAAATGTCAGGGCACAGTCCCGTAACTTTTTTTTTCTTATTCTAAATGTTTAGATTATCCATGTAAAACCAGGCTCCAACTCTTGGCGGGACTATTCGCCTTGGTGAGGGCACAATAGCAACAAGAACGGCTTGGGAACTTTACAACAAGGGGTGTGGTAGTGCAAAATTCTGGGACCGGGAGATAGTATAAACCGATACGTTAAAACTTTTACAGCGGAGTGCAATAAAGTCATCGGCTGCCGCAATAAAGGGGCTGTCGGAGGAGTAGCCGAAAAGCGACCCGTCCGAGTGGCACTGCAGTCAGGTAACCAAATTCCAATGGAACAACAAATACAAACGAACGGCGTAGTTAAGAAAATAAAATCGCTTTTTACCGCCCTTCCAACAGCAACTCGTGTAAAACATTGTATTATGTGAATATTTTCGAAAATTGCAGGATTTTTCATGATTTTTCCGCATTTTTAATCGTGCGTAACTTTTGACCAAATCAAGCATTTTTAAAGCACTCTCTTTCCACCGTAATACATTTTCTGTTTGTGCGCTTATGCATCAGTTACATGCCCTTGAACAATGGCTATTTTTCGACGAATTTGGTTTTGCATGGTTCTATACATGTAGAATAAGAAAAAAAAAGTTACGGTTTCTCCAACCAGAAAATTTTTCCCGCGTGGAATTCCCCATGTACGAAGAATACAGCTTTGTGCTTATATGTATACCAGCGCGCGACTCTGCGGGGGTTAATTCGCTCGACACACACACACACACACGACTTTGCCGAATGCGACGCAGCCGCCGATTTTCTTTCCAGCGATCGGAGCACAATGAACTCGGTTTATCGCCTCCGCTACTGCTGTGTCGTTCGTAGAATTTAAGCGTACATATGTACAGAGAGCATAGTGTTCACTGATCAAAGGCGCGTATACAGTTGTATGTGCCGCTGAAAAACGACGCACACGCGAGGGAGATGTAGTGTCGGGAGAGCGAACAAAGACTAATTAAAACAAAAAGCACTTTGGCGCTCGCTCGCGAGAGAAGCTGCGCAGTATGTTAGGGTATAGGTGTGTATGGCGTATACTGTTTGCCGTGTCGCGTTGCTCTCGTCGTCTTTGACGACCTCGCTTTTGAGGGCTGATGAAATCGCGTATAGTATACGAGGGACGAATTTAAACTGTCGCCAGATTGCTGTGTGCTGAATGCTCTAATTTAGATTCGAGTGTATACTGCGACGATCGTTGTATTGAGATATGGTTATTTCGATACTTTGTCGGGGAAGGATTCAAAGGACCTATCGTTCAATTATAAAACGATTCGCTCGAGTTTTATTCGCACCGATCGATGCGCGAGAGCCAATAAGGCTCAACTTGACCCAGTAACTGAAATTTGAAGAACGACGAGAAAAAAGACAATCGAACTGAATTAAAAGCCCGTGTAACGCGAATCGAGACAGTCGATACATGCATCGGATATCCAGGAAAGGTCCCTTCCGGCGAGTTAAGACTCTCTCGCGAGTCTCTCGAAATTGGCCCTCGATGGACGTGTCAACGAGAGCCTTGAATTTTCATCAAACGTAGCTGATTACGAGAGCGAGACACTCGACCGATGCAAATTTCACTCGACCCATCAGCCGATTTTTCAGCCCCGAGTGCACAGTAAACGCATTTCTCTCGACGAGTTTCAAAAGCGCCGGATCGAAATTCCAGCAGCCGAGAAGCTTCCACGATTCTGCATTCAATATCGAAATCGCTCCCTGCGAGTCTCGGGAGATCCTCCCGATGAATAACAAAATCACGCGCCGAGCGAGCTGTAATCGGACGGACAACCCTTCGGCGGCCACTAAACGTCTGCGTCCGCGCGTATTAGTTAACTCCTCGGAGGATCATCGCGATGGTTGAACTTTTAAGTGGCGTCGCGACGTATAGTCCCGTCCAATTTGCCAAGTTTCACGGGGCCGACTTTCGATCGGGCTTCGAGTTCTGTGTGTGTGTGTGTGTGTGTGTGTGTGTGTGCTGACGCCGCGGTATACACGTGTCTACTTGGGAGTTTCAAGATTATCGTGCCGGACGACGTCTGCGTGTTTTTCAAGCAGCTGATGAAGCGGACGATCTTATAGGTCATATAGTGTCTGATAAACGATGGTAATTTTTGCAGGTCGATGAAACATTGAAGCTCCGCTAATTACTCGCGCTGATTGCGACGATTAGCGTTAGATTGTCTTCGAGAGACGAGGCACTCTCTGTTTTATCTTACGTCTCTGCAGTGTATAAGCTTCTCTCTCTCTCTCTCTTACTCAGGCTGAATTTCACTCTTAAACATTTAAGGACCGAGATTACCTTTACGAGCAACTGTTAAAAGCTTCTCGTCGAACGAATCCCTCGTATAGCACGGGATGGTTTATAACTCGCTCGCTCGTATTAAATTTTTTCAGAGATCATCGCCCGCCTGATTTACGCGACGCGTACGGGAAGCTTGTTCATTTGCTCAAATCGCGATACAGCGTAAGGTCTCGGTAATATTTGTCCGACAAATATGTGACTTTGGCCCGAGTTTTCTCACGCTGTTTTAGCTCGAGAGTTAATATCTCGCAGCTCTTATCCGCAAGCGCGAGTGTAATAAATCAACAGGGAAATTTCGGAAAAATCCCTCACTTTGGCAAACAAAAATTTGCCAGTCGCATATTGGCTCGACAAAATTTTCACAAACGCTCAAAAAATCGATAATCATACGAAAAGCGCGACAAAGTTTGCGAGTATAAGAGGTAATAAAGAGTCGCTCATATCATCCCGGGGGAAATGTCGCGTCGTCGCGCGGGCACGCGAGTTATATGGAGAGACTTTGCGTCGACGTCGTCAGTTGATTTTTGCCCGTTCAGACAAAATAGGATGAGAGGAAGAGGAAAGAGGAGCGATGTGGGGTAAAAGTGACCGGCTTTTCGAGACGACGAAACTTCCGGAATTGCTTCCATTTGTTTCTCGAGGAGCTTCCTCGCCACTCTACGTATGTGTGTGTGTGTGTGTGTGTGTTTGTCATAGGAATCGATAAGCCTTGGCGGAGAGAAGTTATGTTTTCGAAGAGTAGTCGGGAAATACAAACTTTGCTCATTCGTTTTTCCATTTCTTTTTACGCTCCGAGAGAGAGAGAGAGAGATAGCGAGTTTACGTACTCTCGGAAGTACGATTGGAGATCTCGCTACTTAAGGATGTATAAGCTGTGTACGCCGAACTATTCCTCTGTAAACAAGAGGCACCACTGCGCTATTAATTCTCATGTTTTTGCTTATCATCGTACGCGTATATCCGCCGATTATCGTGGAAAAAGTCATCGCCCATAATGACAACCTGTTGACTCGATAACTCAATCGCAACAAAAGCGCAGCCGCGTATATACATATAGTATATATAGTACAGCGTACTAATTGTAATGCTGTTTACGGCAGCGTGAATTATAAGCGCGGCAGCAGGTGCAACGGGATATACAACGCGGCTGCAGCTGGTCAGAAAAGTGCAGCAGACAAGACGGCGCTTGTTATGAGAAAAATGAGAGGCGGATTCGCGCGCGATACAGTTATAAGGCTGTACAGAGCGTGATAAACAACCGGCGATTATTCAGTTTGCGAGTTGCTGCAGTATCGCTGTTATGTGTGCACGAGCTGCGATAAAAAAGTTGGTAATGCGAAGCTCGTAGTTTTATCTCTGCCGGATCGGGAGAGTTGTGCAAGCTTCATCCGAATTAACTGGATTATTACATTCGGTATAACGATTGGAAACGTCCGCTTTATAGCGGTTAACATACCATCTGAACTTTTGACCTATAACAATGTTCTCATTACGTGGAATGAATTCTGGGGCTGGAATTCAACGATAACGTTATTTTTAGCGAGCCATTCATATATAATACAATAATTATAATTAATTCCAACTGCGGACATCTGTTCTCCACTGGAAACTCGCCGAATGCCGTCTTACTTTTTGCCCGTAGCTGGCGGCAAAAAATCCAGACGAAACGAGAGGGACGTTGTCGAAGACAAAATGGCTTGCGCTCCGGTCGACTCGATCCGCAAAAACTCCTCGACGTCGGCTACCTCGTATAGACGACGCCGCAACGACGAAGTAACGAGAAATCGCGTGTCTTATAGAGACAAGTTTGGATTTCTATAGATTCCGTCGAACGCCGAGGATATTTTCGAGAAATATTTTCCACCCACGCAATTTCGGCGTTATTTTTAGAATCATGCAGCGAAATCCGATAAAACTTGGAATCTCCTTGATTTAAAAACTTTGCTACCGAGCAAAACAGTGGCAAACAGAAAATCGATCGGGTAGATAGAGCGCAGCGTCTGCATAATACTCGTTACACACGGCGAGTTACGAAGCGCGACGTGTGTCCGGATGTCTGGAGCGTCGTCGTCGTCGTCGTCGTCGTCGTCGTCGTCGTCGCCGGTGCATAATACGCGCGCTGCTCTCGAATCTCGCACTCGGGCGCTTGCGGCTAAGAGAGAAGCTCTTTGCAGCCAGTTTAGAAAGCCATACGCTGCAGACTCGAGGCGGCTGCTTTGCTCTTGTACTCCTGTGGCTATCGGCAGCTCATCGAGCGCGGGCATCGATGAATTATTCAGCCAGACACGGGCTGTACTATGGTACTCTCGATAATTGACTAGCTGATCGGCACCTTTTGCTGCTGCTCTGGCTAGTGGAAGATCGTAGTAAGTTTTCTAGGGTGTATAGGCGGCAGTTTTGTCTATATATCTCGCTCTGATAAGCGGGAGATCAAAAGCGTTATTAAACGTTATACGGTCGATCAAACTTTCCATCTCGGGTAAGCAAAAAGCTCCATCGAACCAGCCGCGCGATAAATGCCAAACTGGAGCAGCTTCTTACGCCACTTCTTTCCAAACTCGTGATTTCTCTTTATACTTATAATAACAATGACCGAATCGATCAATTAGCCCGAAGACACCATTCGCGTGGAGAAAGAGAGAGAGATAGAGAGCAGAGAAGCGCGGATTAGGGTCAAACTTTCCGAGAACTGGCTGTTCGGAGGGTCACGCGTGTCCAGCTTAGGTGAGAAGGAAGAGATCCAAGTCTCGTCGTCGTCGCGCTCTGCTTGTTACGCTTCTATACGCCTCTTCTTTTTGCATACAAGAAGCGCAGATTGTCATTCGTCATCGCGGCGTCCGGTCGAACCGCGCAGTTTATCCGCGAGATGTATATCTATGGCTCCCGACTACTGTAATTACAAGGTCGGAATGCTCGGCCCAGCGTGAAAAGCCCTGTTATAGCGGATCCGTTTTCCTGATGCGAGCAGTTCGTTGCGCTGCCGCTGCTTTTTGCCCCCTCGATCGCGGCCCTTTGTCGGTATACTGTTCTCTGATTTTTTCGCCCGATTCACTTTTATCTTGCATCTTTTATCGCCTGCCTAATCCAATCGACACAAATTTTTTCAAGAAATTCATAAAGCCGAGAATCGAATGCTACGCGAATTTCAGCTTTAAAACGAGTTTCTCGAAGCCGACAGGCATGTAATATATGTGCCATACGAGTAATCGCTCTCATTCAATTCAAATGCAGCCGTTACACGCGTATACCTGTATAAAGCTGGTCTTCAGAGGCCGGCCGGTGTATACACGCCTACGCGTACGTCTGATAGACACGCTGGCATAAACTGCTTGGCTCGCATAGACGTATGGCGCAGCGGCGAAATACTCGTACGGCGCAACGAGATGGCCGATGATAAAGACGTTCTTAAATGCCTCTACGAGACATGGCGCGTATAGCATAGATGACGTGTAAATTTTAGAAAATAATGTACACAAAAAGTGCACAGAACTATGTACAAGGGCCTTTGATGCGAACCGCTTTCACGCTACGCTTCTCAAGTCCTCTGACGTCTTTTTCGGTAAAATTTTATAACCAGTCGATTACTATCGCATCGTCGAAAGAAGGGAGCCATTTTTCCCGAGAGCTCGCAAGAACATTATCGACTCTCCTCGAAGCGCCTAACAGTCCGACACTCGGTTTGCGCGCTTATACGGCGGCGCTTCCGTGTAATCGCATTAAACGACTTTCACCGGCGCGGCGCGACTGATTTTATTGTCCTCGCTCTCGTGTGGGCGTTGTTGACCTTGCATGCTTTGCGCGCAAGCTGACGAGTAAGTACGCGGCGCTTGCCACTACTGCGGGACGATGAAACTCGAGCGAGATATCGTATGAGGGTCTTTTGCGCGATTTCAGAAGCAATATGCCTATGGTTAATTACGAATGAGTACCTAGTATGCAGACTTCCATCTCTCGCGCTGACAAGACTAATCGTATCGCGCGGATCTGAAACGCTCGTCACCTTGGAGATTCGATCGGAGCGAGCGAGCGATGCAGAATTCTTGCCAAAAAGCCGAAAGCTGTTATTCCGCCGAGAGGGAAACGAAGCCTCTCGGCTCCTCTGATACACCTTTACACCGCTGGGCTTCCGGATCGTATTTTTAGCGGATACGTAGACGGGCCGTGATTGGTCTTACACGTGTATAGATGCGATTACGAAAATTGAAAAGTCAGAATACAGAGTTCTCAGCCTCTCTGAGCAGCGAAAATAGGCTTTTCCTCTGCACTATTCGCGAGGCACACTGATGATATTTAAGCTACTTGGTACACAACCATCCCCCATTGCAACATTTAAAAGACAAATTACATTGCCGACTGTCGCTGCTGCAAACTCGAGCGAGCCCGGATTAACATTCGTTGCGCTTGACAGTAGACTACTGCGTTAGACGTCCAACTACTTCGTGTAATCTGAATTGTAACGCTGTTTCGCGTAGCTCCGAGCCAAACTGCATAATCAACGGGGCCAGGTTTATTAGATTTTGAAAATTTAAATACGCAGCAGTACTGACGCGTCTTTCGACTCGAGATCGTTAATAGAATCGTTGTGCAAAATGCGGAAGAATATCGCGTATAATTAGGCGACAAAAGCCGGCGTTTTAAACCTCCCGACAACATTCTAATTGCTGCTGATTATGCGGCGGAGGTGAATATTTATGACGTGAACGCTCTCTGGCGTGTGTGTACTGAACAGCCGGCGAAGCACACAAGAAAAAAGAAAAAAAAAACGCCGACGGGGGGAAAAATCCCAGCGCGAGTATTTTAATAATTCGTCATCGCTCGGCGTTCGACCTGTGCGTGTGCCGCCGTCGAGTAGGTTCATACAGCCGCGTGTGGGTGTGTACCTCATTAAGCTCTCATTAACGGAGAGATTTCTCTCTCGGCGGAGACGCGGAAAAGGTGTCTCTGTAATTTCACCTCACTCGTTCTCTCTTTCTGAGCTGAAACTCGTGTCTCCAGCCGTCATCGCCGTTGGTTTTCGCTGCACTTTCTCGCAGAAAGATTGTTGATATAGGGGTTCGACTCGTTTGCCTCGCCCTTTCTCGTGCGTTACGCATCAAGTGCCACTTGCTAATTAAGAGCTCACCGATACACGGCGAAAGGTGTATTAATTTTGAATCGGTTTGAATATTCATTGGGACTCAAAGTTTCGGGGATGCATGGATTGACTGCTGAATAAAACGTTCGATTACTTTATCAATGATGCAAGTTTGACCTATACCGAGCTTTTTCGGCGCTGTCGCTATTATTATTGATAAGGACGCTACTCCGGTGAAAGGGCCAATAATACACACTCGAGCTTTTCAGCATAGCCGCGAAACGTACTCCCGCACGGCGCGTTTTACGCAGTTTAATCGTCCTCGTAGACACGGAATGATTTGTTTAACTCGCGACGCGGTGCATACTCCCCTTTAAACGTGAGAGTTTCGGCGCCGTTAAATTGCTTCGTCGCGAAAGTAATCGCCGGCATTTACTCGCCGCTTTGCAATGCTCGGATATCGCGTGTATTATATAGAGGGTAATTTTCATCAAACTGCTATAGCCGACGATTAATCAAACCGAATTCGTGGGTGACATCCTTCCGCGCTTTCGCTCTTTGTCGCCGCTCACGCGCGGCTATCTTTATTTCGCTTCCCTGACTTTCACTTGTATTGTGTCTAGGCGAGAGACTTTTCTTCCGACCTCCCGGCTCTTCTTCACCTTTTATGCGACTTGCGTGTGTGTTTTTATCGTTTTACGAATTTTACGAGAGATTTAATGAGTCTTCGAATTTATTCATCGTAATCGATCTTTTTGAAGCTTCATCTCGTTACTTATATAACAGCAACCCTTTTGACCCACAAAATGCAATTCGATCGTTAAGTTCTCCACACCGCGAAAGAGAGAGCTGCACTCAAGATCGAAAACTAAATTTACTTTCAATATAACCGATCCTCGCGCGGATATAGAGAGGAGCATCCCTTTGTTCCGCCTCTTTCTCTCCATTCATCCATTTTTCTCTCTCTCTCTCTCTCTCTCTCTCTCTCTCTCTCTCTCTATACGAGTGTTTTCGAGGGGGCGATTTTTGTCTCCCGAGAGCTATAGCGCGATGATTTACGCGATTAGGCCCACCGCGGAGTTGTATACACCGAGCGAAACTCGGACGCACATAGAAAGAGAGATGTACGAAGCGCGATTGGCAAGGAAGAGAAGAAGATATCGAACGAGGGTTTTATAACGGCTCTTTCTCTCGATCTCGCCAACAATGGCTGGTCAGCCATTGTTTTCCAGCGCCGATGACGATAGTCATGCTGTTACCACTTTGCTCTCTTTCCCGCTGAAAAATACCCGCCGCCATATCGAGTTCATCCTTGATTGCGGGCTCGCAGCTCGCTGACTTTTGTATATATACGTGCAGCGCTCTATATCCTTTTATTACTTCGGTGCTGCGGCGGGAGAGTCGATCGCTGAAAATCGATCGGGAATTTTTTAAATTACAGGCCGCTGCGTATCACGACGAGTTGCGGCTCTGTGTGCAGGAGAGTACGTCCCAATTTTTAAAGTCGAGCTATTCGGGGATTATTCCCGCGGCGCGCGTGGATTGTTCTCAATTTGATGGAGATTTCATTGGCTGCCGCGAATTGAGTTGCTCCGTATAGGTCTTTTTTTTTCTTTTTGAATTTTCGCAACAAACGCGACGTAAAAAATAATTTTAAAAAATCACTTCGATGCCACCACTTAAAAGCGCGTAAAACGTCCTATGACGATACCTCTCAGAACCGAAAAACGAGCATCAATTTTATTATTATCCCCCTCTCTCTCTCTCTCTCTCCCTCTGTCACCTGGAAACTGGGTCAGGAGTTCGTCAAACGTCACATCGGCGAATATCTTTTATTTACCTCGAATTCGCGCCCCCTGTGGTCGTGTACAACGGAGCACCGGCGTAATTGAACTCTCGTATAGCTGTGCGGCCCCGACTTGTTTCAGGACGAAGCTATACTCTTTCCCGAAGAGCTTGTTTTCCCGCATCGATGATGGCCTATGTGTGTGTTATCGGCGACGGCGAGCAAACATCGGTCGCGCGTTTTATGGAGTTTTCGCTGCGAAAAACGACGAGTCGAGACACTGTGCTCGACGATTTTACGACTCTGTCGCGCGAGGTGTTTTTTACGATTCCATATATGATTATACTCGAGTTCGAATAAATCAATCGCGTGTATATCGACTTTGCTTATGGAATATTAAAAATACGATCGCTGAGCCCCTTTTAGAACGTAGTATTTTTCAACCTGACCTCTTTCTCGGCAGAATAAAGCTGTTCGAGGAAGTATTTTGAATTCCTCGCAGCTCTTACTGTCCGAGCTTGCTATTTATACGGCGATGCACGTACTGTAGCTTTGCCTAACAGCCAATTACAGACCTTTTTTCAAATCGTTCGGTGAAAAAAAAAAAAAATCTCACTCGATGCGACTCGTAAATTTAGAATCAAGTTCGTCGTCCTTGTCTCGCATACGCGCGAGCTTCAATGAAAGAAGGAAGGAAAAAAAGGGAGCCTCGTCTGTCTGGGCGAAGGAAAACAATGATGCGCACTTGCCGATGCGTAGTCCGTAGCTATAGGGAATTCTATGAGAAAAATGCCATTTTCTGGTTGGAGAAACCGAAAAAAAAACAACTATTGGGACACGCTCTCGCAACTTTTTTCTCTTTTTGTACATGTCTAGAACCATGCGAAAAAGTGCCTTGTGACACTGTTTTCTAGGCCCCTGAAATTCGTCGAAAAATATAGGCATTATTAAACGGCATGTTCAACTAATGCATAAGGGCTACCTGGCCGCAGTGCCACTCGGACGTGGCTGTTTTCGGGGTGACGGCAGCAATGCGTTTCTCTCTCTTGAATCAAAGTCCATTCGATTACACGCACAGCGGCGGCAGCGAAGAATATATAATCCTTCCAGCGACAAAAAGCCCCAAGACCCCCTAATCCAATAGCCCATAGAGCAGCATCTCGCGCGTCAAAGTTCATCACTTCCGGCGAAGAAAGTTCGACCCAATGATAAAGCAAAAGTTCGCGCGGAAGCAATAAGTCCGCCCCCGACGAAAAGCGTCTGCAGCCTGTGGAGCAGCAGCGTATTCTATAATACGGCACGTGCGGCCACGAGTATAGGTATACATATATATATATATAGTCCTTGATGAAGTGTCGAAGGAGTACAGCAGCGGCATCGAGGGAGTAGTTATACGGGCTCATGGCCGCGCTCGGCAACAATGAGCGCAAATGCACAATGCGTATGCCGGTAAAACTTGACAAGCCGTTATACGCTATATGTGTGTACCGATGATAGAAGGGCAGCGACGCGTAGCTATTCAGGGCAAGGCTCGATCGAAATTCACTCGTGCAAATTGTCGCAAGGAATTAATCTTGTTACTCCGACTATAACCGAAGCTCGCATATGGATTCGGAGAGAGTTTTAGAGCGGTGAAAAATCACGGGGAAAATTTTCGTGTACACGGTCGGGAATTTCCAGCGTCATTAATGCCCGACGTTGTCGCCTCTCTCCCTCTCTCTCTCTCTCTCTCTCTCTCTCTCTCTCTCTCTCTCTCTCTC